>JAUUDZ010452721.1:0-12558 GCA_032361705.1 Panulirus versicolor
TATATATGAAATTGAAATATAAAAAGGAGGGTGTTGGAACTCCTCTCCCTCCTCCTTTAGTCCCCTTCCCCAATGTCATGCAGTCACTCTCAGGGCCAGCGTTGCTCCACTGTCATTATCTCATCAAGGGACTGAAATGAACCCCGTGTACCTCCGTATGGCCCAAGTAAAGTCATATGCCAGATAACAAGTAGGTAGGCGACACCACACTGACCTTCACAACGGGAGGTTTAGTCACATCTGTGACTCTCTCCAGTCAACAACCCTCTACAATCCTCCAGGGGCCGAGCGTAATGACTTGGCGGCCACGCCCACACGATTAACGCTATCAGCGTGATTAACCTAGCCGCCTTACGCATGCATCAGTTCAAACAGTCACTCAAGCAGTCAGCTTGCCTCACTCTTGCTCTGGCGCTAGACTGTATTTTCAGACATGTGACTCCAGGCTCATCTACCCCTACATGCGTTCCATCAAACTTCTCCATAATCAACAACAGCTCTGGTACAGCATACCAACTCTCCTATAGCTGCGCCACGAGACCTAGGCAAAGACTTAAGGGGACCTCTGGTCACAGCTTCTCCTGCACCAGCGCCACGAAATGCCAGCTACGCCTGCCTACATTACCTCACCTTACGTCTACTTACCACATTTTCTTATTACGCCTACAGGAGCTCGCCCTTATTCACATCCCCTCTGAACTTAACTACAGATGACCTACCCTTCTCTCAGTCCCCATCTCTACAAAAGACTCTAAATCCGCTAAAACTTTCAAAGAATTCGAGTTTATCGTGTATCACTATTTTCTTTAAAGCTAGTAGATGCATAAGAGTGCCTTACTATCCATAAAGAATTCCGTGAGATTATAACACTTTTCCGAAGTTTCAAATAAAAACGTTAACAGTGTACATTATCCAGTCATGGAAGATGCAGTGCCTAAGGGATTTTCCACTAATGAGAATTCCCAGCTGTATTTATACTTTCTAATCCACTGATGCAAGTCATGCTATTAGAGAGGATCATTCATTTTAGTGTATATTTCTCTTACAAAACCACACTTGTCAGCGATCTGATGATTTTCAGACTATCGGATCTATGATGCGAAATGCTGCTGACAGACTAACTTTTTAAAGATGGGCTTCATAGAGTCCAGAACTTTGGGATTAATAGAGATATACCATGCAAGCCTTTAAATGAAACTGCCTTGATCCCTCTTTTCATACCGAAGCTGTTTTTTACTAAGCGGAACATAACTTGTTGACTTATATAAAACTCTCCAAACCACCTAACCCCCTCGTCTCCTTCAGGTCTATATCACTTCCATCCTCATTATCTAAATTCTGGGGAAGGACACAAATCCGCGACAAAATCAAACAAAATATCCCAGTCTCACCCCAATCAACATGCCTTCAAACTCAAACCTACCACCACCACATTACACACACACACACACACTCAGCTCACACAATATAATTGGATTCGACCAACCGCAGCCCGCCCACCCCCCTCACGCACATTACTAGTGGCAATACAGTCACCCGACACATCCTCACACAGACAACACTAGACACCACCACCCACAACGATGACGAAAAGTGGTTGGTGTATTTCATAGCTGTGGTTGCCATGTCAGCCACTCACAAATACTATGTATATTTAATTTTCCAAAAGAAGGAACAGAGATGGGGGCCAAGTGAGGATATTCCCTCAAAGGCTCAGTCCTCTGTTCTTAATGCTACCTTGCTAATGTGGGAAATGAATATGTATGAAAAAAACATGTACCCTAGCCTGAGCCAGGTACCCATTTTACCGACCAACCCCTAGGGGTGGATGAACAGCAACGTTGACTGTGGACTGGCTGCTGCTACCAGGATTCGAGGTTATGCACTCGACATTGGGCAGCCCATGAATGCGTCAGTCAGGAACTCTAATCACTACACCACGGGAGTCCATACAGTAAATAACTGCAAAACCTGACAAGCATCTATCTCTGTGGATGTTTCAATGCATACCATTGCATTTGGCTCAACTCTCACACCATGATCTCCAGAGAGAACAACTCATATATCAACTGCAACATCAAAATAACCTCATCCTAAACATTCAGCCAACCCGACTCCAAACCCACCATCTCCAGCAGCTGACCTTGCTAGACATTATATTCTGCTCATCATCACTACATACAAAAACAAATTGGAGCACAATACAGGAACTGTGCTCAAACCACTAAACCCTGATAACACTATTTAGCCCAACTAACCCACACATCCAACAAAGGACTTATGCAAATCATAGGAATGTAGAAAGGCCAGCCTTCACGCATTACATGGAAACAGCTCCAAAACTTCAGTTGTGAAGGTTATTTCCCTTCATGCAACTCATATTATATTTACATCTCTAACTAAGCCAGCAAAATGTACATACCACAAGGGTATAGAAAGAATTATGACCCACACTCTCCCCATGCCTCATATCGCAAAGAAACCTGCTCTGACACAAACCACACATCAACAGAAATTGCAGAACAAAACCAAACTCTACATACCATGACTAACCTAATTACTGCAATAAAAATTTTTGAAAGTTGGCACTCCTTCCTCAGCACAGGGAACCACAAGACCTACAGCAACCAATGCAAGCACACGTTAAAGAAGATCCAGTCTTATTGCACCAATCCAACCACCACTCATGTAGCACAACTGATCCATTCCACTGAAACTCCTCCCAAAGAACACATAAACATACTCACGAGACAATACTCAAAAATCAGTCACACCCAACCTCACCCCTAAACAACCATCATGAAAAACTAACTGAAATCCATCCAGAAACAACTGCCCATCTGCCCTTCACTCCCACCAATTCAATCAATGCAATTAAATCCTTAAAAAACCTTTTTGCTACAGTCTCTTAACAATGCATATAACTCACATAAAACACTTTACCTATTTACAATCCAAGCACTTAGAAGATATCTTTAACCACATCTGGCTACACAACAAAATCCTAAACATCTGGAAACTTATCATACCAATGCTAAACCCTTCAAACTAACTAACTCTACCTCTACTTATTGCCCAATATCACCTCTATCCTCTGTATCTAAAATATGTGTAAAACTCATCCATGAAATCACATAAAAATCTCAATCTCACCCACACAGCATAGCTTCAAACCCAAACACTCCACCGCCTGTCCTACACACTAATCACACACAACACATCCTAAATGGCTTCAGCCAACCATACCTGCCTCCTGCAAAGTACTGGTGGTAACAGACATCAACAAAGCATTTGACTTTCCCCCCCAGCACATCTTCACACAATACATACATGACACCATTCTCCAGAACACTGACAAAAAGTAGCCATCCAATTTCATAGTTGGCTAGCCTGGCTGAGTACTCACAATGGCTTCACTTCTAAAGCCCTTAAACTCTACAATGTAGTTCCCAAAGAAAAGATCTCTGCAACTCCCTTTAGTCTCTCACACAATCTCCCAGTAGCTCAAACAAAAAACATGAAGGTCCTTTTTTATGTAGATGACCTCACAATCACATTACACCACTCCGACACCAATGTAGCAAGAAACATGCAGCACTAAATTAAACTGGAACAATTGCTTACTAAAACATAAAATCTACATCTCCACAAAAGTCTTCAATCACTCTTATAACACCAAACAGACATGAATCCATCTCATACCCTACAGTCACCGTGAATGGACAAGCACTCTCAAGGAACATGACACCAGCCATTCTGGGCATCACAGAATGATATGCACTTCCTACACAAATAACATCAACACCAAAGAAACACAAACTAAATGCCCTCATAACAATAAATGGCACCCATTTTAGGCAAGAAAAAGGATCCCTCAACATCCTCTCCAAATAATTCATCTACTCCATTTTAAGCTACACCTCTTTTGCTAGGTGTTCCATCCTCTCAAAAGTAAAATATAACGAAGATGCAAACCACACAAAACTGAATAATCACTGCCTGCCAAACAGCCACAAATACCAAACATCTTCATAATGAAACAAAGATCCTCATAAAAAGTTCCACCTCAACATGCTCAGCACTGAATCTTATGCAGCACACTGGACCCCACCCACCTAAACCACACTATAACTAACCATCAACCCAAAGAAGAAATAAAATCTTACTCCAGCCTCACATTTCAATAACTTTTACCTAAGAGACACCCACACCCCAACAAATATAACACTAACAAATACATACTGAAAGAACATGACATACATTAAATATCTGCCATCCCAGCTCAGTCTGAAATTTCAATCCTCTAGACATCACTCTGAAATTCAAATCCACTAGACATGCCCACCATAAGTCACACTCACCAAATAAACTGAGTCACTCTTACCATCTACATCATCCATCCCTACAACACTACAAACACAGTTTCAACACATCCCAAGACCCTTCATTCCCATGATGTAACTACCATAAAGAAGACACTGAACATTTACTAAATTGACCTGCACTCTCTGCATACAGATGTACATACTACATCATGACACTTTACTACCTATGGTCCCAACTAGTGGACATGACCAGATTCCTAAAGTGCTGAAGGAGCCACATATGGATACGAGGGACTCCTGGGCAGGAAGTAAGTATAAGTGTATATGGGTATGTACAGTATATATGAAAAGATGAACTTATAAACAAATCAAAGATAAGGGCCTTCTAGACTATATCAGAAAACACTAAAACCACGTTTATGATCAGGGAGAAACATGTGGTACACCAAAAATCTAATTTCTTATCAGTGGCTAATATCCATCAGCTGATTTTCTTCTGTTGTTGTTGTACAAAAATATGGCTTATATGTCCTTGACCAGTAAGGTGGACACTATTCTTTTTTTTTTTTAATCCTGTGACCTGTATATTAATATCAAATCAGATTTTAAAACTATAGTGGTGACAAGCCTCTGGAGTGTGAGTGCTGACTGGTCTTGTGTGTCCCAAAGGTTGTCTCTACAATGTAGAATGTTGTGCCCACTAAGTTGGGCATGGCGAAGAGTCGTGCACAGTGGTAGGGAGGCGCACCTCTGAGGCCCTGCATACTACAGACCCTACCCAGATGCCTCACGGCTACTGTTGGATGCCTTTTACTTATGTCACAGTCACTGGGATTATCAGGCAAGCAGACAGATACAGTGTAGTGTATCTGACCCCATGGAAGTGACATGAAAAAGCCCCCACAGTAGGCCGCCTACATCCAGGAAGAGATGTGAGGTTGTTAGGCTCCCAGGAGGGCTGTACTCACAACCGTGTATACCTCAGGCGCAGGCTCGGGCTCAGTAACAGGCTCGGGCTCAGGGACAGGCTCGGGCTCAGGCACGGGCTCGGGCTCAGGCTCGGGCTCAGGCACGGGCTCAGACTGGACGGGCGCAGGTGCGGGTGCAGCCTCCACAACAGGTTCAGAGGCTGGGGCTGGCTCAGGTTCGGTGACGACAGGCTGCAAGTGTCAGAGCGACCCAATAAGTGGCATCGCAAAACCGCCTCCCGGGGGCTCTCACCTATAGCATCCTGGATTCTGCAAAGCACCATGCAGGCCTTCCCAGGACACTTGCTACAAACAAGCTCAGATCTTGAGAGTGTCACCTCTTGGGCAGTAATGCCAAGGCTGGTGGTACAGCCCAAGCACACCTTCAGGTGGCACTGGCAAGATTCTGACATGTCACAATGGACGTTGGTGCTGTAGGTTCAGTGAGAAACCCCGTGGTGTGATGCAAACACAAAAGAATCTTTAAAAAGCAAAAAAAAGAAAAAAAAGAGAAAAAAAAGTAAAGCAGTTTTAGTATAAGCTGAAATGCATATTCATGGGAAATGTTAATCATTTATATATGAAAGAAGATGGAAAATAATAAGCTAAAAGAAAAAGAGAATTTATAAAAATAAATTAATCATGTAGCAACGACCAACCAATAAAGTACCTGGCCTTACCCAGGGGAATGCATAATTATAAATAATAACTTTTCAACCATGCACATTTGACACAGCACCTTCTTATAGCTGTCAGAATATTGCTGGGATGACCACAGAAAACAAGATAGCTTCAAAGAGAGAGAGAGAGAGAGTTGTAAAACTAAAGAACTGAAGACCTCAGCACAATTGAACACCATATCGCTGCATTATACCGAGATAACATGCCACTCCTACATCTATTGAGATCCTTCATGCAATATGTCAAAATCTGCATTAAAAATCATCAATTAAACTAGATGAAACAATGCTCCCTAACCTTGTCATGCATGAGCTGTATACAAGATATCATTATGAACCACTGTAACGACCCTTAGGCAAGCAGGATGACGAGAAGCATAGGGGAACGAGACAAGATAAGAGGGCTGGCAAGTTCCAGAAGAAAGAGCAACAAGATGCTGGTCGCCCTCGGCTGCAGGAGCCACTCCCTAGGCAACACTAGTGTGGCTATGAGAGAGCGAGCGAGCTGACAGAGCGGAAAGCGGAGACGGATCTACCTCAGGCTGCAGCTCAGGCTCTGGCTCGGGCTCTGGCTCAGGCACAGGCTCGGGCTCCATCACTGGTTCTGGTTCAGGCTCTGGTTCCTGGACAGGTTCTGGCTCAGGTTCTGGGGCCACAGGCTCGGGCTGTAAGAAATATGTGAGTGGGGCTAATAACAGGGATGTAAGGAGGACAAAAACTTCTCCAGCAGCTGCTAGCCTTACTCTGTTGCCATGTTGGAGATGTGTCCATCCCTGCTTTGTTAAGTTACTACTACAAGGGTAATACCTTTGCTGTAATAATGACAAAGAGGAAGGACAGCAACAAAGGTGTTTTATCATGGGTCAGTTGGAAGTTTAGATTACTTTACAGAGGCATCCTAAAGACTTAACAAAAAATGCAAGTTAGATGTACACATAAGAACGTAACTAATTTGACATCTGGTTTAACAGTGCAATGAAAATGTTATAAAAAAAAAAGAGAGAAAATTAAAGGATCTTTTAGAGGCAAATCTACCAAACGAATTCAAAACAATCATAGCACTTACCCCATAGTGTTATTTCACTATAGTTTATATTTAAACCATGTTGCATGCAAAGTCAGTACAACTGGAAGGTGACCATTCTAGCTCATTCCTAATTCACTTTACGGATGTCCTGACATGAGGCTTTCCAAACTGACATTAGCATCTATCTTTCTCCATTAGCTTTAAACTTATTTATAACCTGCTGATTAACAGTATAAAAAATGTGCACAGCAACATAAGAGGTGGTGACCAAGATGTGACCGCAAAATGATCTGGTCCATTTCAGTGAAAGCTGAAATAACAGTAATGTCTGGAAGTGTACATTTCTATCATTCAAATTCTATTATGTTTCTACACATCAGAAAAGGTCTGAGAGGCCTTGATTAGACGTTAAAACTTGTTAAAGAATACTGAGAAGTAAACTGCAACTTTTGGGAGCTAAAACTGTCATGTGTTAATAATTATTCAAGTAGATTTTGTACGTATAAGGAAAGTGTCTACTCTAACTAATGTCAGCAAAACCAATCTCAGAATGCATTAGTTTAGCATTATCTTCAACATGAAGACTGCAGTTGTATTCTTGACTAAGTGCTACATATAACTTTCACCCAAATTATGTATCCAAAATCTTGTTCATTCATATCTACGTTTGTTCAAACACAAAGCCTCACAAGAACAACACAAAACATTCATTCGTAAACCATTACATCCCTTGATTTGTTCTCAATCTTAAATGCAAATATTGGATTCTGTCAGGACAAGGTTTTATTATTTCATAACATGATGATAAAATACCAGCATCTCCTCAAACATGCATTCAGTCATGCCTCTAACCATCACTTTTAAGTCGAGAGCCATACGAATTACTCCATCACAAATGAAACAATACATCTAACTTTCATATGCTCATAAGTTTCTTGGTCAGTTTAAAAACCTGTCTGAACCAAAATCTTTCCAGCCTAATGAAATGTACAAAAGCCTCCCCCCACACAATATATATATATATATATATATATATATATTAACACATACACACAAAGACAGACTAAGGATATACACCTAAGCATGCATGCATATATATACACAGGGACACATCCACTAGATCAGGCACACTGTTGACAATCACGGTGCCCATATTACAAGCTGCCAGTCTTGAAGTTGATACAATCTTGGTATCATTCAATTGAGGTAAAGTTATGATGAAGCTAAAACAAAGCTAAATCACTCCAAACTCTATTGTGTCTAGTGGCAGCGCAAGGGGAATATGCCCTCTGCTGGTGTACCTTGGGTGGGGGAACTGGGGCGAACTTGGGCATAGGTGCTGGGGCCAGGGCAGAGGACGCAGGCAGGATCCTCACACCACCCGCAGGAGGCTTGAAGGGCTGCCAGAGGACATGCCTAATTAACAATGCTGGAGGTCAGTTACAGATCCGAGCCATTAGTCACGGAAAGATAGCGAGACCTTGCGAGTACATCCCAATGACGAATTATATCTTGCTGTACATTGTCCAATCTCAGTGACAGCCATACAATGATAACCAGTATTTTTCTTTCACTAATTAAAATACAGTTCTGCCACACCCTCAACAGGCTGAAAGAAAGTGACTGGTGTTTGGGTTTGGGTCCCTATCCATCTCTACCTCAATTTGGGATACATATCTCAACAAATGGAAAGTAAACTTTAAACTAGCCGTCGTGAGCTTTCTGTTGTATCAGGTTTAGCAAATGTTTAATTCCACTGCAGCAGCTCGTTGCTGTTTAGAAATCTAATCTTGGCATTTCTGCAACACAAAGTCACCTATACTGAGATTTCTAAGGGTTAGTTAACGTATATGGTTAAAATGAATTCTAAAAGGTTCATGATGCATCTCCCTTTATGGATTTTGTGAAACTGTGTGAGAGTTTGGGTTATTGGTGTGAAATGTTCATGTAACATTCTTTTGTACAATGATTATGATGACTTAGTTTGTTTTACTTACAGCAGGGGCAGGGGCTGGGACAGAAGCAACCTTGGCCATGGAAGCTGTCATTGCACCGGTGGGCAGGGGAGCACCACTATTCAAGGAAAGAAAATCAATCCAACTTAAACATTTCTTATATTTCAAGACAAACAACTTGAAAGTGTTTTGGTATCACTGAATTATCTGAAGATGTGTAAGATTCAAAAGGCAATAAAAGCATGATGAGTTAATGTAGGGAGCATTCCAAACACTTACGGCTTGACCACCACTGGCTCAAGGTTGGGTGCAGGAGGGTTGTGGCGGGCAGCCTGCTTAGCATGGACATCGCAGTACAGCTTCTCATTGATGTTATAGTATCCTGATCAATAATACTTTGGTTAGCAACATCTAATATTTCAGACACAAAGGTGCTATCTATACATATAGTATGTCGAGAAATATAGTTGAAACCTTCCTTCTCCAAATAAAAACACTTACTTCAAGAGGTCAGTCGTACAAAAGATGAATAATAAAAAGAATAAAAATAAATATAAAAAGCTTTAGTAAATCATGTTTTACCCTAAAACAAGAAAGGCCACTGCTGAAAAAAAATAAGAATTTAAAATGTACATAACTTTGGCTGTGTAAAAGTGTTAGCGTTGTATCTTTAAGTACTGGTATGAGGGGTACAAAGAACCAAGTTATCTGGGGGGTTGAGGAGGGGTGGAGGGGCATGGGAGTCATGCAAAGGGTACAAGTCACTTACCAACATTTTTGAGTGAGGAACCACAGGTGGAACACTTGAAGCAGTCTGCGTGCAGGTTCTTATTCTTTATGCGCACGAACACGCCGCTGAAACACACATCCTACCGTCAGTAGACCGCTGCCACACTCACACACAAACACTATGTCCCAACTGCCTACCCACAATACCTTTCATCCAAGACATGTCACCTCTTCAGTGGATAACAACATATAAGTGACTTACACAATGGGTGTAAATATGCAGAATCCAAAGCAAATCATTTATCAAGATCCAAGTTTCAATATTGTGGGGTGGCAGTAGAGGTCAGCCGTGACCTATGCCATGGGGCTGCAGACAAGTTGGTCTTTTGAGTCACTGGTGTCACTTTTAGTTCCATGTGCTACAAATCATTCTTTGTCAACTATATTGCACTTAGTCCAGAATATTATGCTTGCATGATATCAAATCCCTTAATTAAGGGCGCAATATTCTATTTTATAAAACTTGAAAATTTTAAGTCTTTAAAGTGACAACAGTGACAGTGATGCTGCATAAATAAACTCCACTTATTCTGTGAAAGAAAGGGCAGATCATCTTGCAAGTAATCATTATTGTTTCCAAAGAAAGTAATCAAAGTTGTATCTCGGATATAAAAAAAACACAATCTGTGTTATATTCAGATTTCTTTTCAATTGTCCTTGAATATACCATGGTATTCAAGAACCATAGGGAAGGGTCAAAGCCAAGTTCTTTAATTATTTTATAATGGTTTAATAGAATAATTTATGTAAAATGAAATACTGTGAACGTAAGTCACTGTCGAAGAAGAAGCTGATATACAGTTAGTAAGTACTGCAATGTTGAACAGCAGCAGGAACAGCAGTGTTGTGCATAGAGCAGCATGCAGCAGGGTGTCATAGTCCTCTGCCAACTGCCCATGAATGTCACCCAACATAATGTTGGGTTACCACTAGCAAGCTTTACCATGGTTGTGGTTCACTTACTGAACACCAAGGTGAAGTGGTTATCAACAAGAAGCAGCAGAAAAAGATAAAAGTAAGCAGTGCAGGGTTAATGTCATTAAAGCCTTATGCCCACCACTCATTTGAGCATGCCTGGCTTGACACAGAACATAATCTCGTTCTGGTGACCTGACATGGGGCACAGCAGCACAGCTCCTGAATTAGCACATGTGGAACCAATGTTTAGCAGAAATCTGTGTACAATCAGAATGTCAATTTGAGATTCCAAGGAGAGAATAAATGGAAATCCTACAAAGCTTGGGCTGGATATGCTTGATGACCTGCAGACCTAGCCACAATCTGTGGTGTTGCTTGTGTAGCCAACCTGGGTATTACACCTCAGGACTGTCTGAACTAGCTTCACCCTAGTGGGAGTGACAGGACTGCAGACCTTCAGCCACGATGCATGAGAAAAGTGACGGGCCCCATCATCGATGGGGAGACCTGCGCCAGTACTCACGTAAGGGGCCGCTCGCATTCGGAGCACTTGTTGATTTGTGAGGGGCTAGGAACCCCCTGGGGCTTCACCTTGGTCTCTGGGGCAAGCACGCTACGAGTGCCTGCAGGGCGCGACTCGCCACCAGCCAAGAGGCTGTCTGTGCCCGGGATAAAGGAACCCATTACTACCACCACCGGACAACCAGACTGCCTCCTCCCCTCTCCCCCGTCATCTACAACTTTCCAGTTAAACACCTTGGATTGTTACTGGCTCTCATCAGCAGGGTGACTAGTTGAGCTGTTAGTGGTGAAGGTGCAGATGGCGGGGGAGCAGTGGGGAGCAAGGCTGGCATCTGCCTACTTTTGTACTTACACAATAAGTCTACCACACTCTGTACAAATGTTTTCGCCGGGCTGGAGTTCTGTCCTTGGCTTCATCTGAGAAACTGCAACATTCGATGTGAAGGGCTGAGCCACAGAAGAGGGTGAGGGGTCCACTGTAGGGAACATAGTCATATTCCGTCACAGTGGTGCATCACAATCATGTACAAACACCTTCACAAACACACTGTATGGAACTCTAGTGAAATGGATAAGGGTTAAGGCAAGGTGTAGACAGCATTCCAAGACACCTGGGAGTAACACCGAGCTAAAGGTTTCTACAATGTATACAATTGTTAGCCAAATGAAGTGTTAATAGGATATTTTATAAGGCAAGGCAAAAAGTATTTCATTTGTTTGTATTTACTCAATATGTCAAAAGCAATATTGTACACATGACATACTAAAGAAATTCTGAAATATAGGCACATTAGAGCAATGAACAAAATTCAAATATATTCATTTATTTGTTTATCATACTTGATCGCTGTTCCTTGCATCACGAGGTAGCTCCAGGAAACAGATGAAGAATGACCCATCCACTCATATACACATTCCCTGGTTCAATCCACAAACAGCAAATCATTCCCAGTATACCAAATCATTCCAATTCACTCTATTCCTTGCACCCCTCTCATCCTCCTGCATGTTCAGGCCCCAGTCACTCAAAATCTTTTTTACTCCATCCTTCCACCTCCAATTTGGTCTCCCACTTCTTGTTTCCTCCACCTCTGACACATATAACCTCTTTGTCAACCTTTCCTCACTCACTCTCTGCATACGTCCAAACTATTTCAACACACCCTCTTCTCCTCTCTCAACTACACTCTTTTTATTTCCACACATCTCTCTTACCCTTTCATTACTTACTCGATCACACTACCTCACACCACATTGGGAGACAAACATATCATTTCCAACAGATCCACCCTCCTCTGTACAACCTTATCTACAGCCCATGCCTTACAACCATATAATACTGTTTGAACTACTAATCCTTCACACATACCCATT
>JAUUDZ010452732.1:0-12557 GCA_032361705.1 Panulirus versicolor
ATCACTGTAGCGCCGTTTTGATGTGATGATAACACTGCACATCTGTGGCGCTGTGTTGATGTGATGGCAACACCACATCCACTGGGGCGCTCTCTTGATATGATGACAACATGCACAACTGTGTCGCTGTGTTGATGTGACGACAACACTGCACCACTTTGGCGCTGTGTCGATGTGATGACATCACTGTACGACTGTGGCGCTGTGTTGATGTGATGACAACACTGCACCACTGTTTCGCTGTGTTGATGAGATGACAACACTGGAACACTGTGGCTATGTTTCGATATGATGACAACACTACACCAGTGTGGCGCTGTGTTGATGTGATGACACGACTGTGGCGCTGTGTTGATGTGATGACAACACTGCATCACTGTAGCGCCGTTTTGATGTGATGATAACACTGCACATCTGTGGCGCTGTGTTGATGTGATGGCAACACCACACCACTGGGGCGCTCTCTTGATATGATAACAACATGCACAACTGTGTCGCTGTGTTGATGTGACGACAACACTGCACCACTGTGGCGCTGTGTCGATGTGATGACATCACTGCACGACTCTGGCGCTGTGTTGATGTGATGACAACACTGCACCACTGTGTCGCTGTGTTGATGAGATGACAACACTGGAACACTGAGGTGATGTGTCGATATGATGACAACACTACACCAGTGTCGCGCTGTGTTGATGTGATGACAACATTGCACCACTGTGTCGCTGAGTTGATGTGATGACAACACTACACGACCGTGGCGGTCTGTTTCTGTGATGAGAGCACTGCACCACTGTGGAGCTGTGTTGATGTCATGACAACACTGCACCACTCTGGCGCTGTGTTGATGTAATGACAACACTGCACGACTTTGGTGCTGTGTTTATGTGATGACAACACCTCCTCACAGTGGGGCTGTGTTGATGTGATGACAACACTGCACGTCACTGACGCTGAGTTGATGTGATGACAACACTGCAAGACTGTGGTGCTGTGTTGATATGATGACATCACTGCACGACTGTGGCGCTGTGTCGATGTGATGACAGCACTGCATCACTGTGGCGTCGTTTTGATGTGATGATAACACTGCACATCTGTGGCGCTGTGTTGATGTGATGGCAACACTACTCCACTGGGGCGCTCTGTTGATGTGATGACAACATGCACTACTATGTTGCTGTGTTGATGTGATGACAACACCGCACACTGTGGCGCTGTGTACGACTGTAGCGCTGTGTTGATACGATGACAACTCTGCACCACTGTGTCGCTGTGTTGATGAGATGACAACACTTCAACACTGTGGCGCTGTGACGATATGATGACAACACTACACCAGTGTGGCGTTGTGTTGATGTGATGACAGCATTGCACCACTTGTCGCTGTGTTGATGTGATGACAACACTACACGACCGTGGCGGTCTGTTTCTGTGATGAGAGCACTGCACCACTGTGGAGATGTGTTGATGTGATGATAACACTGCACCACTGTGGCCCTGTGTTGATGTGATGACAACACTGCGCCACTGTGGCGCTTTGTTGGTGTGATGATAACACTGCACGACTGTGGCACTGTGTTGTTGTGATGACAATATTGGCCCACTGTGGCGCTGTGTTGATATGATGAGAACACTGCACGATTTTGGCGCTGAATTGATGTGATGACAACTCTGAAACACTGTGGCGCTGTGTTGATGTGATGACAACAATGTACTACTGTGGCGCTGTGTTGATATGATGACAACACTGCACCCTTTGGCGTTGTGTTGATATGATGACAACACTGCGCCATCGTGGCGCTATGTTGATATGATGGCAACAGCGCACGACTGTGGTGCTGTGTTTATGTGATGATAACACTGCACGACTGTTGTGCTGTGTTGATGTGGTGACAACACTCTCCCACAGTGGCACTGTTTAGATATGATGACAACACTGAGCCACTGTGGCGCTGTGTAGGTGTGATGACAACTCTGCACCACTGTGGGGCTTTGTTTAGATGATGACAATACTTCACGACTGTGGTGCTGTGTTGTTGTCATGACAGCACTGCCCCACTGTGGAGCTGTGTTGATGTAATGAGAACATTGCAAGATTGTGGTGCTGTGTTGATGTGATGACAACACATGACGACTTTGGCGCTGAGTTGATGTGATGACAACACTGCACAACTGTGGCACTGTGGTGATGTGATGACAACAATGCATAACCGTGGCGCTGTGTTGATGTGATGACAACACTGCACGACTGTGGCGCTCTGTTGATGTGATGACAACACTGCACCGCTCTGTAGCTGTATTGATATGATGATAACACTGCACCACTGTGGCTTTGTGTTGATGTGATGACAACACTGCACCACTGTGGCGTTATGTTGATGTGATGACAACACTGCACGACTGTGGCACTGTTTTGATGTGATGACAACACGGCCCACCTGTGGCACTGTGTTGATGTGTTGACAACGCTGCACCACTGTGGCACTGAGTTGATGTGATGACAACACTGTATCACTGTGGCGCTGTGATGTGATGACAACACTGCAGCACTTTGGCAGTGTGTTGACTTAATGAGAACACTGCACGACTTTGGTGCTGTGTTGATGGGATGAGAACACTGCATGACTCTGGCGCTGAGTTGATGTGATGACAACACTACACCACCATGGCGCTGTGTTGATGTGATGACAACAGTGCTTCACTGTGGCGCTGTGTTGATTTGATGACAACAATGCACGACTGTGGCGCTGTGTTGATGTAATGAGAACACTTCACAACTGTGGTGCTGTGTTGATGTGATGACAACACTGCCCCACAGTGGCGCTGAGTTGATGTAACGACAACACTACACCACTGTGGCGCTGTGTTGATGTGATGACAACACTGCTTCACTGTGGCTTTGTGTTGATTTGATGACAACAATGCACGACTGTGGCGCTGTGTTGATGTAATAAGAACACTTCACGACTGTGGCGCTGTTTTGCTGTGATGACAATACTTCACGACCGTGGCGCTGTTTTGATGTGATGACATCACTGCCCCACTGTGGCACTGTGTTGATGTTATGACAACACTGTACCATTCTGGCGCTGTGTTGATGTGATGGCAACACTCCACGACTGTGGCGCTGTGTTGATGTGATGACAACACTCCAACACAGTGGCGCTGTTTTGATGTGATGACAACACTGCGCTACCGTGGCGCTATGTTGATGTGATGACAACACTGCACCAATGTGGCGCTGTGTTGATGCGATGACAAAACTGCACCATTGTGGCGCTATATTGATTGGGGAACAACACTGCAACACTCTATCGCTGTGTTGAATTGATGACAACACTGCACGACTGTGGTGCTTTGTTCATGTCATGACAACACTGCGCCACTGTGGCGCTATGTTGATGTGATGACAGCACTGCAGCACTCTGGCGCTGTGTTGATGAGATCACATCACTGCATGACTGTGGCGCTGTGTTGATGTGATGAAAACACTGCACCACTATGGCGCGGTGTTGATGTGATGATAACACTGCACCACTGTATCGCTGTGTTTCAGTGATGACAATACTGTACCACTGTGGCGCTGTGTCGATGTGATAACAACAATGCATCACTATGGCACTTTGTTGATGTGATGACAACACTGCATATCAGTGGCGCTATGTTGATATGATGGCAAAAGACCGCAACTGTGGTGCTGTTTTTATGTGATGACAACACTCCCTCACAGTGGCGCTTTTTTGATATGATGAGAACCCTGAGCCACTGTGGCGCTATGTTGATGTGATGACAACACTGCAGTATTCTAGCGCTGTGTTGATGTGATGACATCACTGCACCACTGTGGCGCTGTGTTGATTTTATGACAACACTGCACGACTATGGCGCCGTGTTGATATGATGATAACACTTCACCACTGTGGAATTGTATTGATGTAATGACACTGCACCACTCTGGCGCCGTTGATGTGATGACAACACTACACCAGTGTTTCGCTGTGTTGTGATGACATCACTGCACGACCGTAGCGCTGTGTTGATATGATGAAAACACTGCACCACTGTGGCGCTGCGTGGATGTGATGACAACGTTGCACAACTGTGGCGCTTTGTTGATATGATGACAACACTGCAAGACTGTGGCACTGTGTTGTTGTCATAACAACACTGCCCCACTGTGGTGCTGTGTTAATGTGATGACAACACTGCACCACTGTGGCGCTCTGTTGGTGTAAGGAAAACACTGCTCCCCTGTGGAGCTGTGTTTATGTGAAACAAAACTACACCACTGTGGCGCTTTGTTGATATGATGACAACACTGCAAGACTGTGGCGCTGTGTTGTTGTCATGACAACACTGCCCCACTGTGGCGCTGTGTTAATGTGATGACAACACTGCACCACTGTGGCGCTCTGTTGGTGTAAGGACAACACTGCTCACCTGTGGAGCTGTGTTGATGTGAAACATAACTGCACCACTGTGGCGCTGTGTTGATGTGACGATAACACTCCACCACTCTGGCGCTGTTTTTATTTGATGACAACACTTACCCACAGTGGGGCTGTGTTGATGTGATGACAACACTGCACGTCTCTGACGCTGAGTTGTTGTGATGACAACACTGCAAGACTGTGGCACTATGTTGATATGATGACATCACTGCACGACTGTGGCGCTGTGTTGATGTGATTACAACACTGCATCACTGTGGCGCCGTTTTGATGTGATGATAACACTGCACATCTGTGGCGCTGTGTTGATGTGATGGCAACACTACACCACTGTGGCGCTCTGCTGATGTGATGACAACATGCACCTCTGTGTCGCTGAGTTGATGTGATGACAACACTGCACCACTTTGGCTCTGTGTCGATGTGATGACATCACTGTACGACTGTAGCGCTGTGTTGATGTGATGACAACACTGCACCACTGTGTCGCTGTGTTGATGAGATGACAACACTGCAACATTGTGGCGCTGTGACGATGTGATGACAACACTACACCAGTGTGGCGCTGTGTTGATATGATGACAATATTGCGCCACTGTGTCGCTGTGTTGATGTGATGACAACACTACACGACCATGGCGGTCTGTTTCTGTGATGAAAGCACTGCACCACTGTGGAGCTGTGTTGATGTGATGACAACACTGCACCACTGTGGCCCTGTGTTGATGTGATGACAACACTGCGCCATTGTGGCGCTTTGTTGGTGTGATGAAAACACTGAACGACTGTGGCGCAGTGTTGTTGTGATGAGAACATTGTCCCACTGTGGCACTGTGTTGATATGATGACAACGCTGCACGATTTTGGCGCTGAATTGATGTGATGACAACTCTGCACCACTGTGGCGCCGTGTTGATGTGATGACAACATTGCACCACTGTGGCGCTGTGTTGATATGATGACAACACTGCACCACTGTGGCGTTGTGTTGAGATGATGACATCGTAGCGCTATGTTGATATGATGGAAACAGCGCACGACTGTGGTGCTGTGTTTATGTGATAACAACACTGCACGAGTTTTGTGCCGTGTTTATATGGTGACAACATTCTCCCACGGTGGCACTGTTTTAATATGATGAAAACACTGGACGACTGTGGCGCTGTGTTGTTGTCATGACAACACTGCCCCACTGTGGAGCTCTGTTGATGTAATGAGAACACTGAACGAATTTGGTGCTCTGTTGATGTGATGACAACACTTGACGACTTTGGCGCTGAGTTCATGTGATGACAACACTGCAAAACTGTGGCACTGTGGTGATGTGATGACAACACTGCAACACCGTAGCCCTGTGTTGATGTTATGACAACACTGCACGACTGTGGCGCTCTGTTGGTGTGATGACAACATTGCACCGCTCTGGAGCTGTGTTGATATGATGATAACACTGCACCACTGTGGCTCTGTGTTGATGTGATGACAACACTGCACCACTGTGGCGTTGTGTTGATGTGATGACAACACTGCACAACTGTGGCACTGTTTTGATGTGATGACAACACTGCCCCACTGTGACACTGTGTTGAGGTGATGACAACACTGCACGACTGTGGCACTGAGTTAATGTGATGACAACACTGCATCACTGTAGCGCTGTGTTGATATGATGACAACACTGCACCACTGTGGCAATGTGTTGACTTAATGAGAACACTGCACGACTGTGGTGCTTTGTTGATGTGATGACAATACTGCACCAATATGGCGCTCTGTTGATGTGATGACAACACTGCACGACTCTTTCGCTCTGTCGATGTGATGACAACACTGCACAACTGTGGCGCTGTGTTGATGTGATGACTACACTCTACGACTTCGGCGCTGTGTTGATGTAACGAAAACACTGCACGACTCTGGCGCTGTCTTGATGTGATGACAACACTGCACTTCTGTGGCGCTATGTTGATGTGATGACAACACTGCACCACTGTGGGAGTGTGCCGATGTGATGAGAACATTGCACGACTCTGGTGCTTTGTTGATATGATGAGAACACTGCACTACTGTGGCGCTTTGATGATGTGATGACAACACTGCAGGACTGTGGCGCTGTGTTGATTTGTTGACAGCACTGTACGTCTGTACCGCTGTGTTGATGTGATGACAAAACTGCAAGACTGTTGCGTTGTGTTTAGGTGATGAGAAAACTTCCCCCTTGTGGCGCTCTGTTGATGTGATAACAACACTGCACCACTGTGGTGCTGTGTTGATGTGATGACAACACTGCACCAATATGGCGCTCTGTTGATGTGATGACAACACTGCACGGCTGTCGATGTGATGACAGCACTGCACCATTGTGTCGCTGTGTTGATGTGATGACAACACTTCCCCCTGTGGCGCTGTGTTGTTATGATGACAACACAGCACAACTGTGGCGCTGTGTTGATGTGTGACGACACTGCACCCCTGTGGCGCTTTTTGGATGTGATGACAACACTGCACGTGTGTGGCTCTCTGTCGATGTGAGGACAACACTACACCACTGTGGAGGTGTGTTGATGTGATGAGAACACTGCACCACTCTGGGGCTGTGTTGATATGATGACAACACTGAACGACTGTGTTGATTTGTTAATGCGATGACAGCACTGCACCACTGTGGTGCTGTGTTGATGTAATGAGAACACTTCACCACTGTGGCGCTGTGTTGATATGATGACAACACTGCCGCCCTCTGGCGCTGTGTTGATGTGACGACAACACTGCACCACTGTGGCGCTGTGTTGATGTGATAACCTCACTGCACCACTGTGGCGCTGTGTTGATGTGAGGACAGCACTGCACCACTGTGGCGCCCTGTTGATGTAAGGACAACACTGCACCACAGTGGAGCTGTGTTGATATGATGACAACACTGTACCATTGTGGCACTGTGTTGATGCGATGACAACACTGCACCACTCTGGCGCTGTGTTGATGTGATGACAACACTGCACGACTTTGGCGCTGTGTTTATTTGATGACAACACTTCCCTACTGTGGCACTGTGTTGAAGTGATGGCAACACTGTACCTCTCTTACGCTGAGTTGATGTGATGAAAACACTGCACGATTGCGGCGCTGTGTTGAAGTGATGATATAACTGCACGACTCCGGCGCTGTATTGATGTGATGACAACACTACACCACTGTGGCGCCCTTTTGATGTGATGATAACACTGCACCACTGTGGCGCAGTGTTGATGAGATGATAACACTGCACCACTTTGGCGCTGTGTTGATGTGATAGCAACACTACACCACTGTGGCGCTGTGTTGATGTGATGACAACACTGCACCACTGTGTCGCACTACTGTGGCGCTTGGTCGATGTGATGACATCACTGCACGACTGTGGCGCTGTGTTGACGTGATAACAACATTGCACCATTGCGTTGCTGTGTTGATGTGATGACACTTCCCCCCTGTGGCGCTGTGCTGATATGATATTAACACAGCACGACTGTGGCGCTGTGTTGATGTGATGACAACACTGCACCAGTGTGGCGCTGCGTTGATGTGATGACAACACTGCATCACTGTGGCGCTGAGTTTACATGATGTTAACACTGCCCTCTGTGGCGCCGTGTTCACATGATGATACCACTGCACCACTGTGTCGCTGTGTTGATGTGGTGACAACACTGCACTACTGTGGCGTTCTGTTGATGTAAGGACAACTTTGCACCACTGTGGAGCTGTGTTGATGTGATGACATCACTGCACCACTGTGGCGTTGTGTTGATGTGATGACAGTGCACCCCTTTGGCGCTGTGTTGATGAGATGACAACACTGCACGACTTTGGCGCTGTGTTGATATGATGACAACACTGCACGTCTCTGACGCTGAGTTGATGTCATGATAACACTGCAACACTATGGCGCTGTGTTGATGTGATGACAACACTGAACGACTGTTGCGCTATGTTGATGTGATGGCAACACTTGCCCATTGTGGCGCTATGTTGATGTGATGACCATACTGCATGTCTCTGCGGCTGAGTTGGTGGGATGACAACACTACGATTTTGGCGATGTGTTGATGTGATGAAATCACTACATGACTCTAGCGCTGTGTAGATGTGATAACAAGACTACATCACTCTAGCGCCGTGTTGATGTAATGATAACACCACCACTGTGACGCTGTGTTGATGTGAAGACAAAACTGCACGACTAAGGCGGTGTGTTGATGTGATGGCAACACTTCATGACTCTGGTGATGTGTTGATATGATTACAACACTGGACCACTGTGGCGCCGTGTTGATGAGATGATAACACTGCATCACTGTGGCGCTGTGTTGATGTGATGACAACACTGCACACCTGTGACGCTTTGTTGATGTGATGACAACACTACACGACTGTGGTGCTTTGTTGATATGATGACAACAATCTACGACTATGGCGCTGGGTTGATGTGATGACAACACTGCACGACTGTGGCTCTTTGTTGATATGATGACAACACTGCCCCCGTTTGGCGCTGTGTTGATGTCATGACATCACTGCACCACTGTTGCGCTGTGTTGATACAATGACAACACTGCACGACTCTGGCGCTGTGTTGATGTGATGACAACACTGCACCACTGTGGCTCTGTGTTGATATGATGACAACACTTCCTCCTATGGAGCTGTGTTGATATGATGTAAACACAGCACTTCTTTGGCGCTGTGTTGATGTGATGACAACACTGCACGACTCTGGAGCTGTGTTGATATCATGACGTCACTGCACGACTCTGGCGCTCTGTTTATGTGAGGACAACACTGCACCACTGTGGAAATGTGTTGATGTGAAGAAAACACTGCCCCCTGTGGCGCTGTGTTTATTTGAATACAACATTGTACGTCTCTGAGGCCGAGTTGATGTGATGACAACACTTCACGACTGTGGCGATGCGTTGATGTGATGATAACACTGCATGACTGTGATGCTGTGATGATGTGATTACAACACTGCACCACTATGGCGCCGTTTTGATGAGATGATAACACTGCACCGCTGTGGCGCTGTGTTGATGTGATGACAACACTGCACACTTGTTTCGCTGTGTTGATGTGTTGACAACACTACACGACTGTGATGCTTTGCTGATGTGATGACAATACTGCACGACTGTGGCGCTGTGTTTATGTGATGACAACACTGCACGAATGTGGCTCTTTGTTGATATGATGACAACACTGCCCCCCTGTGAAGTTGTGTTGATGTGATGACAACACTGCACCACTGTGGCGATGTGTTGATACAATGACAACACTGCACGACTCTGGCACTGTTTAGATGTGATTACAACACTGCACGACTGTGGAGCTGTGTTGATGTGATGAGGTCACTGCACGACTGTGGCGCTCTGTTGATGTGAGGACAACACTGCACCACCGTGAACCTGTGTTGATGTGAAGACAACACTCTCCCTTGTGTCGCTGTGTTGATGAGATGACAACACTGCAACACTGTGGCTCTGTGTTGATGTGCTGACAACACTGAACCACTGTGGCGCTGTGTTGATGTAATGACGATATTGCAAGACTCTGGCGCTGTGCTGATGTGATGACAACACTGCAAGACTTTAGGCCTCTGTTGATGTGATGACAATACTGCATGATTGTAACGCTGTGTTGCTGTGATGACAGCACTTTACCACTGTAGCGCTGTGTTGATGTGAAGACAACAGCGCACCGATGTTTCGTTGTATTGATGTGATGACAACACTGCACCATTGTGGCGTTGTGTTGATGTGATGACAATACTGCTCCACTGTGGCGCTGTGTTGATGTGATGAGATCCCTGCACCAGTGTGGCGCTGTGTCGATGTGACAACAACACTGCACCACTGTGGCGCTGTGTTGATGTAATGACAACACTGTACGACTTTGCGGATGTGTTGATATGATGACAACATTGCACCACTTTGACGCTATGTTCATGTGATGACAACACTGCACCACTGTGGCGGTGTGTTGATGTGATGACAACACTGCACGACTGTGGCGTTCTGTTGATGTGATAACAATTCACGACTGTGACGCTCTGATGATGTTGTGACAATACTGCACGACTGTGGTGCTGTGTTGATGTGATGACAACAATGCACTACTCTGGCGGTGTTGATGTAATGACAACACTGCACGACTGGCGCTGTGTTGATGTAATGACAACACTGCAGCACTGTGGTTGTGTGTTGATGTGATGACAACACTGCACGATTGTGGTGCTTTGTTGATGTGATGACAACACTGCAACACAGTGGTGCTATGTTGATGTGATGACAACACTGAGCGACTGCGGCGGTGTGTTGATATGATGACATCACTGCACCACTGTGGCGCTGTGTTGATGTGATGACAACACTGCACCACTGTGGCGTTGTGTTGATGTGATGACAACACAGCACGATCGTGGTGCTTTGTTGATGTGATGACAACACTGCACCACAGTGGTGCTATGTTAATGTGATGACAACATTGCAACACAGTGGCGGTGTGTTGATGTGATGAAATACTGCACGACTGTGGTGCTTTGTTGATGTGATGACAGCACTGCATCAATCTGGCGCAGTGTTGATGTGATGACAACACTGCACGACTGTGGAGATGTGTTGTTGTGATGACAACACTTCTCCCCTGTGGCGCTGTGTTGATGTGTTGACAATACTGCACCATGGTGGCGATGTGTTGATATGAGTACAGCAATGCACCAATGAGGCGTTGTGTTTATGTGATGACAACACTGCGCGACTGTAGTGTTCTGTTGATGTGACGCTGTGATGATGTTGTGACAGCACGGCACGACTGTGGTGCTGTGTTGATGTGATGACAACAATGAACTACTCTGGCGCTGTGTTGATATAATGACAACACTGCACGACTCTGGCGCTGTATTGATGTGATGACAACACTGCAGCACTGTGGCGGTGTGTTGTGATGACAACTCTGCACGATTGTGGTGCTTTGTTGATGTGATGACAACACTGCACTACAGTGGTAATATGTTGATGTAATGACAATACTGCAAGACTGTGGTGCTGTGTTGAAGTGATGACAGCACTGCACGACTGTGGCACTGTGTTGATGTGATGACAACTCTTCCCCCTGTCGTGCTGTGTTGATGTGATGAAAACACTGCACGACTGTGGCGCTGTGTTGATGTAATGAGAACACTACTCGACTGTGCTATTGTGTTGATGTGATGACAACACTGCCCTACAGTGGTGGTTGTTGATGTGATTACAACACTGCACCACTGTGGCGTTATGTTGAAGTGATGACATGACTGCACCACTGTGGCGCTGTGTTGATGTGATGACAACACTACCCCATTGTGGCGCTGTGATGATGTGATGACAGCAATTCACGACTGTGGTGCTGCGTTTTTATGATGACAACACTGCACGACTGTGCCGCTGTGTTGATGTAATGACAACGATGCCCCAATGTGGCACTGTGTTGATGTGATGACAACACTGCACCACTTTGGCGCTTGGGTGATTTGATGGCAACACTGCACGACGATGGCGCTGTGTTGATGTGAAGACAACACTGCACCACTGTGGCACTGTGTTGATGTGATGACAACACTGCACGACTCCGATGCATGGTTGACGCAATGACAGCACTGTCCGAGTCTGGCGCTGTGTTGACGTGATGACAACAGTGCATGCATGTGGCGCTGGGTTGATGTGATGACAACACTGCCCCTGGTGGCTCTGTGTTGATGTGATGATAACACTGCACCACTGTGGAGCTGTGTTGATGTGATGACAACTCTGCACCACTGTGGTGCTCTGTTAATGTGAGGACAACACTGCACCTCTGTGGAGTTGTGTTGATGTGATGACAACACTGCACCACTGTGGCGTTGTGTTGATGTGATGACAACACTGCACCACTCTGGCGCTGTGTTGATGTGATGACAACACCTGCCCACTGTGGCACTGTGTTGATATGATGACAACACTTTACCACTGTGGCGCTGTGTTGATGTGATGACAAAACTGCACCACTGTCTCGCTGTGTTGATGTGATGACAACACTGCACCATTAAGC
>JAUUDZ010452743.1:0-12556 GCA_032361705.1 Panulirus versicolor
ACATCTTCTACACATACTCTAGCCTTCGTTAAAGGTTGTGTCTTGCCATAAAACATACCAGACGCACTTGATCTTTCTCTTTAGAAAATCCAACACATGTTCTATTATCTGTTAAAGGATGTCTCTTTTCATACAACCTCTGAAACAACTCTATCCTGTATTAGAGGCTGCGTCATGTCAAAATAACTTCAACACACACTTATTCCTCAACTGAAGGCTGCCTCTTGTCATAGATCTTCGAACACACACTCTATCCTCCAGTAAAGGCTGCCTCTTCCCATAAAACCTTCCAAATACTCTCTACCGACCGTGGATGGCTGTCTCTTATCCAAAACCTTCCACACGCATCCTATTCTCCAGTGGAGTCTGTCTTTTTCCAAGCAATCTTCCACACACACTTTATCCTCTGTTGAATGATTTCTCTTGCCATATAAATTCCCACACTCAAACACTATTCACCATTAAAAGCTGTCTCTTTCCGTACAACCTCCCAAGCACACTGTAACATATAGTGGAGGTTGTCTCTTGTCATAAAATCTTTAAGACACATTCTATCCTCCGTTGAAGGCTGTCACTTGTCATACATCCTCCCTACGCAATCTATCTTCGGTTAATGGCTGTCTCTTGCCATACAACCTGCAACACACACTCTATCTTCCGTTAAAGGATGTGTCTAGCCATACAACCATCCACACGCTCTTTATCCTCCGCTGAAAGGAGTTTCCTGCCACAAAACTTTTCACACGCACTCTATCCTCTATTGAAGGCAGTCTCTTGCCCTGCAGTGTCGTGCAAAACACACACACACACACACACACACACACACACACACACACACACACACACACACATACATACATACACACACATTGTCTTCTGTTGAATGTTGTTTCTTGCCATAAAACTTCTAAAACACACTGTATCCTACATTGAAAGCTATCTCTTGCCATATAAACATCCACACACCATATTTTCCGTTGAAGGCTGTCTCTTGCCGTACAAACTACCTCAACAACTTTATCCTTTAATGAAGGCAGTCTCTTGTCATACAATCTCCCACAAACATTATATCCTCCGTTTAAGGCTGTTTTTGCCATACAATCTCCCATACACACTTTCTGTACTCCGTTGAAGGCTCTCACTTGCCATAAAACTTCCTTAGAATGCTCTATCCTTAATTCAAGGCTGTTTCTTGCCATACGAACACCCAAACACATTCATCCATTGAAGGCTGTCTCTAGCCCCCCAAGACTACTCTCACTGTATCATCAATTAAAAGCTGTTTCTTACCGTGCAACCTCCCACACACACTTTAGCCTCCGTTGAGAGCTGTTTCTTGTCATAAAACCCTCCACAAAAACTCTATCCTCTATTGAAGGCTGTCACTCCCTAAGAAGTTCCTCAACAACACTCTAGCCTCTATCAATTTTTCTCTAACGATAAAACCTCGTTAACACGCTGAATTCTCCGTTGAATTCTGTGTCTTGCCATACAGCCTCTTACATCACATCTTATCATTCGTTGATGGATGTTTTCTAACCATAAATCATCCCACACATACACTTTATCCTTCAGTGGAGATTTTTCTTGTTATACAATCTTAGAAACATTCTC
This sequence comes from Panulirus versicolor, assembly GCA_032361705.1. NCBI lineage: Eukaryota > Metazoa > Arthropoda > Malacostraca > Decapoda > Palinuridae > Panulirus > Panulirus versicolor. Next base: position 1,615 of record JAUUDZ010452743.1, read on the forward strand.
TCTCCGCATATCAAAGGCTTTCTCTTTCCATGCTAACTCTCACACACTCTATCTTCCGTTTGACGTTGTGCCTTGCCATACAACATACCAGATACACTCTATCTTCCAATGTCATCTGTCTCTTGCTATATAATCTTCTAAACACACTCATCCATAATTGAAGGCTTTCTCTAGCCATAGAAAATCAAACACCTGCTTTATAACCCTTTGAAGACTGTCTCTTTCCATTCTACCCCTCAAACAACTATGTCTTGTAGTAGAGACTGTCTCTTGCCAAAATAACTTCAACGCACTCAGTCCTCCACTGAAGGCTGCCTCTAGACACAAAACCTCTCACACATACTCTATCCTCTAATGAAAGCTGCCTTATTCCATCAAAACTTCTAGACACACTCTATCATCCAGTGAAGGCTCTCTCTTGTCCAAAACCTCCCACACATGCTCTGTCCTCCGGTGGAGGCTGTCTCTTTTCATACAACCTCTAAAACAACTCTATCCTGTAGTAGAGGCTGCCTCTTGCCAAAATAACTTCAACACACACTTAGTCCTCTGCTGAAGGTTGCCTCTTACCATAAAACCTTCCAAACACACTCTATCGTCCAAGGAAGGCTGTGTCTGTTCCAAATCCTCCCATACATGCTCTGTCCTCCGGTGGAGGCTGTCTCTTTTCATACAATCCTCCACACACACTCTTCCTCTTCTGAAGGGTTTCTCTTGCTACATAAACTCCCACCAAAAATTTCCATAACATCACAAACACAAAATCCTCCATTAGATTCTGTCTCTTTCCATTCAACCTGCCAAACACACTCTGTAGTTTAGTAAAGGCTATCTCTTGGCATACAATCTTCAGAACTTACTCTATCCTTCGTTGAATGCTGTTTCTTGTAATACAACCTACCAGACATACTTTATCTCTTTCCAGAGAAGCTCCAACACATGCTCTATCCTCTGTTGAAGGCTATCTTTTTTCATACCTCTCAGACAACTGTATCCTGCAGTGGAGGCTGCCTCTTGTCAAAATAACTTCAACACATTCAGTACACTGCTGAAGGTTGCCTCTTGCCATAGAACTTCTCACACACACTCTATCCTCCAGTGAAGGCTGCCTCTTACCATAAAACCTTCCAAACACACTCTAGCCCCTCTTGACGGATTTCTATTGCCATATAAACTCCCACACATAAAAACACTATCCGCCATTAAAAGCTGTCTCTTTCCATACAACCTCCAAATCACACTGTATCATGTAGTAGAGGTTCTCTCTTGCCATACAATTTTCAACACACTCTCTATCCTCCGATGAAGGCTGCCACTTGCCATACAACCTCCCCCCATACTCTGTCTCTTGCCAGACAACCTTCCAAACACACACTATCTTCAGATAAAGGTTGTTTCTTGTCATGCAACCACACACACACACACACACACACACACACACACACACACACACACACACACACACTATCGTCCGTTGAAGGATGTTTCTTGCCAGACCACCTTTCACACGTACTCTATCCTTTGATGAAGGCTGTCTCTTGCCATGCAACGTCGTACACACACACACACACACACACACACACACACACACACACACACACACACATACTCTGTTACGCAACACAGGAAAATGTTATTCTAAAGTTAAATGATGAAATTAGACACCAGGATTAAAACTACTTATATCAAAAGAAATAAAGAATACCAGACAAAAGAGGCACATTAATCGGGCACGAAAATTAATGTTAACACTTACCAGTCCAGGTAAGATTTCAAACGAAGAGATCTCTTCCTCTACAACAATTCATCTATAAAAAAGACACAAAATACACTTCATCGGCTGGCAATTCTATCAGACAAGTTACATTACACTGTTTCAATCGGACCCGAATTGACATGGTCCAACACCGTAGAGTGTGGTGTAGCGCCGTATCACTCAGCGAGAACACAGTGATCGTAGTGGCTACAGGGTTAAGACAAGGGAAACCCACCTTTCCTACTGGGCGTGTGATGGCCGTAGGAATCACGGCCAAGTGGTCGTTGGGGCCTTTTCTTTGAATGGGGGAAGTCAGCAAAAAGCGAATAGCCCTACCCTGACCTGCCTCACCTCGACTGTGATTGGGAGAAGTGAAGACTTCACTTAGACCCGATTGGCCAAAGGCCAGATTCCTACGCCCTCATTCCGACCGTGATTGGAGGAGAATGGGCCATAGTGATATGACGGCCAGGTGGGGTATAATCATCTAGCCAGTAAGACCAGGTGGTGTGCAAAAGTCCAGCCAGTAGGACCAAGTAGGGTGCAGATATCCAGCCAGTAGGACCAACTGGGGTATAGAAATCCAGCCAGCAGGGTGATGTGGGGTGCAGACATACACCCAGTATGGCCTAGTTGGGTGCGGACTTCTAGCCAGTAGTGCTAGGCGTGGTGCAGATATCTAGCCAGTAACACAATTTCGGGTGAACACATCAATCCAGTAGGACCAAATGGGGTGCGGACATGAAGTCAGTAAGGCTAGATGGGGAGTAGATATTTAGCCAGTTGGAGCAGGTGGGGTGCTGACAACCAGCCAGTCGGGCCAGGTGGAATGTAGACATCCAGCCAGTAGGAAAAGGTGGGATGAACACATCCAGCCAATTGGGCCACGCGGAGTGCAGACATCCAGGCATTAGAACTAAGTGGGTTGCAACCTTGCTCTCAGTACGGCTAGGTGAAGTATAGTCATCCAGCTAGTAGTGCCAGGTGGGGTGCAGACATTCAGCCAGTAGGGTCAGTTGAGGTGCAGACATCTAGCTATTAGGACCAGGTGGGGTGCAGACATCGAACCAGTAGGACCTGGTGAGGTGCAGACATCCAGACAGTAGGACCGATTGGAGTGCAGACATCCAGCCAGTAGGGCAAGATTGGGTGCAGACATCTAGCCTGTAGGAATAGGTAGTTTACAGACATCTAGTCATCAGAACCAGGTTGGTTGCAAATATCCAGCCAGTAGAGCCAGTTGGGGTGAACACATTAGGTCAGTAGGGCGATGTGGAGTGCAGATATACAGCCAATATGGCCTAGTGGGGTGAAAACATCCAGCAAGTAGTGCCACGTGGGTTTCAGATATCCAGACAGTAGAACAAGGTTGGGTGCAGCCGTCGAGCCATTAGGACCTGGTTAGGTGCAGACAACTAACCAGTAGGACTATACGTTGTGCAGACATCTAGCCAGTAGAACCAAGTGGGGTGCAGACATCCAGCCAGTAGCGTGGGGTTGGGTGCAGACATCTAGCCAGTAAGATTAGGTAGGTTGCAGACAGCCAGCCAGTGGGGAGGAGACACCTAGCCAGTACGACCAGCTGGGGTGCAGACATCCAGCCAGTAGGACCAGGTGGGGTGTACACATCCAGACAGTAGGGTGAGTTGGAGTTACATATCCTGCAAGCTGGACCAGGTGGGGTACAGACAATAAGCGAGTAGGGGTAGTTGGAGTGCAGACATCCAGCCAGTAAGCCCAGGTGGGGTGTAAACATCTAGCCATTAGGGCCAGTTGGGGTGCAGACATACAGCTAGTTGGACCAGGTGGGGTGTAGACATTCAGCGTTTAGGGGCAGTTGGGCTTCAGACATCCAGCCAGTAGGGCCAGGTGGGTTATATTCATCTAGGTAGTATGACCAAATGGGGTGCGGATATCCAACCAGTAGGGCCAGGTGGGATGCAGACATCTAATCAGTAAGGCCTAGTGGGGTGCAGACATGTATCCAGTAGGGCCATGTTACGTGTATGCATCCAGCCAGTAGGCTCAGGTGGGGTGCAGAAATCCAGTAGGAGTAAGAGGGGTGCAGACATCCAGCCACCAGGGCTAGGTGGGATACAGACATCCAACCAATAGGGCAAGGTTGCCTGTAGACATCCAGGCAGTAGACCTAAATGGAGAGCAGAAATCCGGACAGTAGGAGAAGATGGGGTGTAGACATCCAGACAGTAGCCCTGTGGGGTACAGATATCCAGGCTTTAGGGCCAAGTGGGGTGCAAACATCCAGCCAGTAGGGCCGGGTGGAGTGCAGACATCCAGCCATTAGAACCAGGTGAGGTGCAGAACTGCAGTTAGTACGGCAGGGTGGTGTTGTCATCCAGCCAGTTAGACCAGGTGGGGTGCAGACATCAAGCCAGGAAGACCAGGTGGGGTGCAGACATCCAGCCGGTAGGGTGATGAGGGGTGCAGATATACAACCAGTATGGCCTAGTGGTGTGCAGACCTCCAGGCAGTGGGACCAGGAAGGATGCATATATCCAGCCGGTAGTACTAGGTGGTGTGTAGACATACAGCCAGTAGAAGCAGGTGGAGTGCAGATATCAATCCAGTAGGACCAAATGGGGTACGGACATCCAGCTTTTAGGACCAGTTGGGGTGCACACATCAATCCAGTAGGACCAAATGGAGTGCGAACATCCAGCTATCAGAGCCAGGTTGGGTGCAGACGTGTAACCAGTTGGACCATGATATCCGGCCAGAAGACCCAGGTGGTGATGCAGACATCCAGCCAGTAGGGCCAGGTGGGATGCAGACATCCAGCCAGTAGGGCCAGGTTGGATGCAGACTTCCAGCCAGTAGGGCCAGGTGGAGTGCAGACATACAGGCATTAGAACAAGGTGGGATGCAGACCTGTAGTCAGTTGGCCAGGCGGGGTATAATCATCAACCAGTAAGACCAGATGGGGTGCAGACATCCAACTAGTATGACCAGGTGGGGTGCAGGCATCCAACCAGTAGTGCCAGCTGGGTGGAGATATCTAGCCAATAGGATAAGGTTGGGTGCAGACGTTGATCCATTAGGACCAAACGATTTCAGAAAACGAACCAGCAAGACTATGTAGGGTGCAGACGTCCATCTAGTAGGACAAAGTGGGGTGCAGTCATCCAGCCAGTAGGGCCAGGTTGAGTGCAGATATATTGGCAGTCGGGCTAGGTGGGTTGCAGACATCCAGTCAGTAGGGCCAGGTGAGATATAGACATCCAACCAATAGGGCAAGGTTGCATGTAGACATTCAGGCCGTAGACCCAGGTGGAGAACAGAAATCCGGCCAGTAGGCGAAGGTGGGGTGTAGACATTCAGACAGTAGCCCTGTGGGGTACAGATATCCAGCATTAGGGCCAGGTGAGGTGCAGACATCCAGCCAGTGGGGCCAGGTGGAATTCAGACATCCAGCTAGTAGGACCAGGTGGGTTGCAGACATCAATTCATTATCGCCAAATGGGGTAAGGATATCCATCCAGTACGTTCAGGAGGGGTACAGACATCCGGCCAGTAGGACCAGCTTGCTTTTAGACATCCAGCCAGTAAGCCCAGTTTGGATGCAAAAATCCAGACAGTAGGTATGGTGCAAATGTCTAATCAATTGGATCTTCTCGGGAGCACACATCGAGGTTGTAGGGCCAGATGGGGTGTAGACATCCAGCCAGCAGGGCCAGATGTGGTGCAGACATCCAGCCAGTAGGAGCAGGTGGGGTGCAGATATAAAGCCGGTAGGGCCAGATATGGTGCAGATGGCCAGTCAGTAGGACCAAGTTGGGAACAAACATCGAGCCTGTAGGGCCAGTTGGGGTGTAGACATCCAGTCAGCAAGACCAGCTAAAGTGCGGACATCGAACCAGTAGGCTAATATGGGGTGCAGACATCCAGCTAGTAGGGTCCGGCTGGGTGTCGACATCCATCCAGTAAGACGAGGTGGGTTGGAGATATCCAGCCAATAGGGCCAGGTGGGGTGCAGACATCTATCCATTAGGACCAAATGAGGTGCGGACATCCAGCCAACTGGGACAGATTAAGTGCAGATATCTATCCGATTGGATCAATAGGGGTACAGACAACCAGCCAGTAGGACCAGGTGGGATGCAGACATCCATCTTGTAGGGCCAGGTGGGGTGCACACGTCAGTCCAAATGGGGTGCGGACATTGAGCCAGTAGGGCCAGGTGGGGTGCAGATATTAACCAGTTGGAGCAGGTGGGGTGCTTACACCCAGCCAGTAGGGCCAGGTGGGATGCAGACATCCAGCCAGTAGGTCCAAGTTGCATGTAGATATCCAGCCAGTAGGTCCAGGTAGGATGCAAAAGTGCAGCCAGTAGGAGAGGGTGGAGTACAGATATTCAGACAGTAGCAATGTGGAGTGTAGATATCTAGCCATTAGAGCCAGGTGGGTCGCACGCGTCCAGCCTGTAAGGCCACGTGGAGTGCAGACATCTAAGTTTTAGAACCAGGTGGGACGCAGTCCTGCAGTCATTACGGCTAGGTGAGGTATAGTCATCCTGCCAGTAGTGCCAGGTGGAGTGCAGACATCCAACCAGTAGGGTCAGGTATGGTTGGTGCAGATGTCCAGTCAGTAGGACCACGTCGGGAGCACACATCCAGCCTGTAAGGCCAGCTAGGGTGTAGACATCCAGCAAGTAGGACCAGGTGGGGTGCAGACATCGAAATGATAGGACCAAGTGGGGTACAGGCATCCAGGCAGTAGGACCAAATGGGGTGCAGACATCCAACCAGTAGGGCCATGTTGGGGGCAGATATCCACCCAGTAGGACCAGGTGAGGTGGATATATCTAACTAGTAAGGCCAGTTGGGGTGCAGACATCCAGCTAGATGGACCAGATGGGTTGCAGACATTCAGCGAGTAAGGGCAATTAGGTTGCAGATATCCAACCAGTAGGGCCAGGTGGGGTGCAGATATCCAGCTATTAGGATCAGGTGGGTTGCACACATCAAGCCAGTAGGGCCAGGTTGAGTGCAGACATCAAGGCAGGAGGAGCAGATTGGATGCAGATAGCCAGCTAGTAGGGCCAGGTATGGTGCAGTTGTCCAGTCAGTAGAACCACGTTGGGAGCACACCTCCAGCCTGTTGGGTCTGTTGGGTTGTAGACGTCCAGCCAGTAGGACAAGAAGGGGTGCAGACATCGAACCAGTAGGACCAAGTGGTGTGCACTTATCCAGCAGTGGGACCAAAAGGGGAGCAGACATCTAACCAGTAGGGCCAGATAGGATGCAGACATTTAGCCATTAGTACTAGGCGGGTGGCAGACATCAAGCCAGTAGGGCCATGTTGGATGCAGACATCCAGCCACTCGGACCAGGTGGGGTACAAACATCGAACCTTAGGACCAGATGGGGTGCAGACATTCAGGTAGCAGGACCAAGTGGCGTAGAGACCTCCAGTTAGTTGGGCCATGTCGAGTGTATACATCCAACCATTAGGGCCAGGTGGAGAGGAGACAGCTGGCCAGTAAACTCAGCTGGGGGTTCTAGCATCCAGCCAGTAGGGCCAGTTGGGTGCAAACATCCAGCCAGTAAAACCAAATGGGGTGCAGACATCCAGCCACTAGGACTAGGTGAGTTGCAGACATCCAGCCAGTAGGGCTATGTTAGGTGCAAACATCCAGCCATTAGGGCGAGTTGGGAAGGAGACAAATTGACCGCAGGACCAGCTGGGGTGTAGACATCAATCCAGTAAGGTCATTTGGGGTGCAGATATCCAGCTAGTTGGAGCAGGTGGGGTGTAGACATCAAGCCAGTCGGTCCAGGTTGGGTGCAGAAATCCAGTCAGTAAGAGAAAGTGGGGTGCAGAAATCCAGACAGTAGCCTTTTGGGGTGCATATATCCAGCCATTAGGGCCAGGTGGGGTGCATACAACCAGTCAGTAGGGCCATGTGTTATGCAGACCTACAGTCAGTAGAGACATAGAGTTCAGACATCCAGCCAGAAGGATTAAGTGGGAAGCAGACATCCAGTGAGTTGTACATGTGGTTTGTAGGCATCCAGCTAGTAGGGCCATGGGGGGTGTAGTCTTGCAGTCAGTAGTGCCAGGTAGGATGCAAACATCCAACCAATATTACCAGGTGGGGTGCAGACATTCAGTCACTAGGGACATGTGGTATGCAGACATACAGCCAGCAGGAGCAAGTGGGTGCAGACATCCATCCAGTTGGACCTGATGGGGTGCAGACATCCAGCCAGTAGGACGAGGTGGGGTGCAGACATCCAGCCAGTAGGATCAGGTGCAGTGCAGACATCAAGGCAAGTAGGGCCAGGCGGGTCACAGTCGTCCAGACAGTCTTAAAAGGTGGGGTGCAGACATCCAGCCAGTAGGATCAGGTGCAGTGCAGACATCAAGGCAAGTAGGGCCAGGCGGGTCAGAGTCGTCCAGACAGTCTTACCAGGTGTGGTGCAGACATCCAGCCTTATGGACTAGGTGAGGTGCAGACATCTACTTGGTAGGGACACGTGGGGTGAAGACATCCAGCTTGCATGACTCTGTAAATGAAGTTGGTAACGATTGCGGTTTGGGCCGGTAGGGGTGCCCAGCCTGGTACATGTGCTGTAGATGCTTATACTGCCTCATCCTAGCTGAAGAGAGAAATGCTGCATGAGTTGTGTGTCGTCTCTTTGTGTCCTGAGAGACCAGCAATGACCAGTAATACTGTAAGCTATAAGCTCAGTAAGTCAGAGAGCCTTCTAATCTACGAGTTTTACGAGAAGAAACACCCCTGAAGTAAGATTATGTCTAAACTATAGAGGGCCTACCAAGAATGGTTGTTTATTCTATCCCATATATTATGTAGCTCCAAGTGATTATACCTAGAATGTGTTTACTTCCGTACATTTTTGCTTAAACTGCGGGATGTGGATATCCGGCGTATTGCGCCTTTTTAGTGTAGAGCCCACCAACTGCTTCCAGAGCTTTAGGAGTGGTTGTGGGAACTTGGATCCATTTGTTGGGGTGATGTATATCATATATTCACATCAGTCTTAAATTACTGAAGCATCTGTATGAGCAGATCTGTGGGACTTGTTATAGGCATTCACTGAGTACCCACGGCTTGTGTCCGCTGAGGTGCAGGGCTTTTCTGGAAAGGAAGTGTAGCTTTTATCTAGGGCTGAGTTGTAAAGTCGCTTATGAAGTGAGTGGAAGGATTGCTGTGGCAGATAATGTTCTTGGACGGTAAGACTTGCTTACTGTTTCCGGTATGCACATGTGATGTACATACTGGTAGAGGCGTTGAATGATGACGGCGTCGAAATGGCAGCAATTCTTGATGGAAAGTCATGGATGAGATCATTTCGGATGAGGGCGATGAGAATCCTGTTGATTCTGGCCTTCAACACTTACATTCTCTTGTTGAGAGACTGAATACCCGTGACAAGTGTTATGTTTTGTAGAGGAGCTGGTTCAGATGGTGGAACCGGTGGTATTATTACAGACATTAAGGTAACTGGACGGTAATTTCCGAGCAGTGACTTGATAACTTTTTTGAATATCGATGCTACTTTGGCAAACTATAAATCCTCTAGAATTTTTCCCGTAGCAATTGACATATTGAAGAGGGCAGTCAAGTGCTTAACTATCTCATTTTTTCTCATTCATTGTTCTCGGATAAGACTTCTCATGGCCTGCCTTTTTGTTAATTTTCATTCCGCTTTATTGCTGATAGTGTATCTTCAGAGTTTATGCCACTTATAAAAGAATGTTCTCCCATTAATGAAACTAGAATCGGGAGATGAGTTGTGTCTTCAGTCGAATATATAGATGCGAAATGTCATTTCTCATTATTGTCATGGCTTCGTTGTCGTGAACCAAGTCGTCTTTTTCCGCGATTAATGAACCAATTTGCTGGGTAATGACTCTCTTCCTTCTAACATAACTGCAAAAATCCTTACGGTTTCTTTAGTTATTTCTAACAATATATACTTCATGCTGACGTATTCTTTACCGTATAAGTTCCTTAGTTTCTCTATAATAATTTACATAATTTGCTCTATCGTATTGGTTATCAGACAACAGGCACCTTTTTATTTCATCTGTTTCCCACCTTGACTTCGTTTTAGGTTAAGGCTGTCTACTAAGCATTGGCACATATAGTCCCTTTACTTCTTTGAAAGTTATGCTTGAAGCTTTTCCAAGCCACGTTTATGTCGTTTTCATTCAACATGTTATCCCAAGCTTTCCTGTGAAGATCGTGGATGGATGATCGTTTTGGTTAAGGACTAGAAAGACTGTCATTAGAAGAATTCAGAAAGAACATTTTCCATGTATGAATGTCTGCTTGACTTACGAAGAACGGTTTCACGGTGATTCTGAGCAGAAATGAAAGCAGAATGGGATTTAGATAAGGTAAAAGTTTCATGGCACAGTAGGTGACAAAGCAACAGAGCAGGAGCGATCAAGATTAAGCAGAAGATAAAGTGTTGGATTGCGTCTCAGCCAGGATAACATGCGCTATCCGTCGAGCACAACATGAAACATCTCGGCCAGCGAAGCAATACTCCTCTCAGGTGGTCATGAAAGAAGCTGAGCAGGGATGACTACTGGGTTCTTTTAAGTGACAAAGATGGCATTTCGAAAGGGAAAAAGAGTGTGAACTTATCCAATTAAAAGACACATCAGTAAGATTAAAGTCAGAGTACTCTACAAGGGGAAAGTAGTCTATCTACAGATAAAAGTTATTATAAAAAGAAAGTTGAGTGTTCTGGAGGAGTGTTTGTGACGCTCGGGAACTCGTGTTGGGTTGGGTTATCTGTTCCAGATCGTTAATGAAGGGAGGCGAAAAGGCCTTGGCTACACCATGATCATTCCGGGTAGAGCATAACTAGCCCAGTGGCGGACACAAAAATTCCCACCACTGAGAATATCAAGTTATGGATGAGATGCGACCAAAGCTTCTTGACTAGCAAGAGAAAGAGCTGCATATCTGGGGAGGGTGGGTGGGGGGTGGGATACATAAAAGATAGGTACATATATTCGGAGAAGAAAAAACGAATTGAGCAGGACGTCATTAAAGATGGGAGACTCCTGATCCACGAGGAAAGTAATGAAGGCTTATGTACAATAGTGGACATAGACAATAATCATGGAGAAGGATCACTATTATTATTATTATTATTATTATTATTATTATTATTATTATTATTATTA
>JAUUDZ010452754.1:0-12556 GCA_032361705.1 Panulirus versicolor
CTTTCTTTTATACATCTCCTAGTCATTTGCACTATTTCCCCGCAAAAGTCTTCTAAATGCCTCTCTCATCTCTTTCACTAACAATCTTATTTCTCCATCCCACCACCAACTACCCTTTCTAGTCTGCCTGCCTCCCACGCTTTTCATGCCACAAGCATCTTTTGCACAAGCCATCATTGCTTCCCTAATATATCCCATTCCTTCCCCACTCCTTATGTAATTTGCTCTTACTTTTTCCATTCTGAAGGCAAGTAAGTATGAATATGTACATATATGTATATGTCTCTGTATGTATATGTATGTATATGTACATATATAGGCATTTGTGTGTATGTATATTTGTATATAAGTGGATGGGCCATTCTTCATCTGTTTCCTGGCTCTACCTCACTGACACAGGAAATAGCGATTATGTATGAATGAAAAAGGTAAATCATTTATATCCTCATATAGGCCCTACAGATCTTTCCATGGTTTACCCCAGATGTCTCATATGCCCTGGTTCAGTCCACTGATAGCATGTTGACCCTGGTATCCCACCTCATTCCAATTCAAACTATTCCATGCATGCCTTTCACCCTCCTGCATGTTCAAGCTCCAATCACTCAAAATCTTTCACTCCATCCTTCCACCTCCAGTTTGGCTTCCCAGTTCTCCTTGATCCCCCCACTTCTGACACATATGTCCTGTTTGTCTACTTTTCCTCCTCTCATTCTCTGCATATGTCCAATCTAGTTCAACACACCTTCTAATCTCTCAACCACACTCTTTTTATTATCACGCACCTCTCCTACCCTTTCATCACTTACTTGATCAAACCACCTTACGCCAAGTATTGTTCTCGAGCATTTCATTTCCAACACATCCACCCTTCTTTGCACAACCCTATCTACAGCCCATGTCTCGCAACCATATAATATTGTTGGAACTACTATTCCTTCACTATACCCATTTTTGCTCTCGCAAGATAATGTTCTCTATTTCCAATCATTTTTAATAGCTTCCAGAGCCTTCTCCCTCTACTGCAGTCTTATGATTCACTTCCACTTCCATGGTTCCATTCGCCGCCAAGTCAACTCCCATATATCTAAAACATTTTACTTCCTCTAAATTTTCTCCCTTCAAACTTACATCCCAACAAACCTGCCCCTCAACCTTGTTGAACCTAATAACCTTGCTTTTATTCACATTAACTCTCAACTTTCTCCTTTCATACACTCTTCCAAACTGTCACTAACTTCTGAAGTTTCTCACTCAAATCAGCCACCAGTGCTGTAGTATCATCTAACAACAACTGACTCATTCACCAGTCCCTCTTATCCACAACAGATTGCACACTCACCCCTCTGTCTAAAGGTTTTGCATTTACATCCCTCACCACCCCATCCATAAGTAAATTAAACAACCATAGTAACATCATACACGCTTGCCACAGACCGATCTTCTTTGAGAACCAATCACTCTCCTCTCATCCTACATGTACATGTGCCTTGCACCCTCGACAAAAACTTTTCACTGCATCTAGCAGGTTACCTCCCACACTGTATATTCATAAGACCTTCCACAAAGCATCTCTATCAACCCTATTATATAACTTCTCCAGATCCATAAATGCTGCATACAAATCCCTCTGTTTTTCTAAGTATTTCTCACACATTCTTCAAAGCAAACACTTGATCCACACATAGTTTATCACTTCTGAAACCACACTGTTCCTCCCCAATGTGATGCTCTGTACTTGCCTTCACCCTCTCAGTCAATACCCTCCCATATAATTTTCCAGGTATACACAACAAACTTATGCCTCTTTAGTTTGAACACTCACCTTTATCCCCTTTTCCTTTATACAGTGGCACAATACATGCATTCTGCCAATCCTCAGGCACTTTACCATGATCCATACATACTCTGAATATCCATAGCAACCAATTAACAACACAGTCACCCTCTTTCTTAGTAAATTCAACTGCAATAACATTCAAACCCGTCGCCTTGCTGGATTTCATCTTCCACAAGGCTCTCACTACCTCTTCTCTCTTCTCCACACCTCTCTCCACGACTCTCTCACTTTGCATATCACACCAACCAAAACACCCTACATCTGCCACTAATGTCAAATTCATTTAACATTAGTTTGAGCTACTCACATCATCTCTACCTGTTATCACTTCACCTTTTACCTCCTTCACTGATGTTCCCATTTGGTCTCTTGTCTTTTGCACATTATTTACCTCCTACCAAAATATCATTCTATTTTCCCTAAAGTTTAATGATACTCTCTCACCCCAACTCTCATTTGCCCTCTTTTTCAAACCCTGCGCCTTCCTCCTGATCTTCCACTTTCTCTTATACATCTCCCAATCATTTGCACTCCTTTCCTGTAAATATTGCCCATATGCATTTTGTTTTACTTCCACTAACAACTTCATCCCACCGCTCACTCCCATTTCTAATTTGCCCACCTCCCACCTTTTGCATGCCACAAGCATTTCTTGCACATGCCATTACTGCTTCCCTAAATACTTCCCATTCCTCATCAACTCCTCTCACTACATTTGCTTTCCCCTTTACCATTTTACACTCAAATCTTTGTTGGTACTTCTTCACACAAGTCTCCTTTCCAAGCTCACTCTGTTCCCCTGACATTGTTTCCTTTTTTTCAAAATCCTTTACAAATCTTCAAATTCATCTACAGAAGATAGTCATCAGACATCCCATCAGCTGCCCATCGCAACACATTTACATCCAAAAGTCTTTCCTTCTACACACCTATGAGTTAATACATAATCTAATAATGCCCATTGACATCTCTCCTACTCAAATATGCATAATTATGTATATCTCCCTTTTTAAACTAGGTATTCCCTATCACCAGTCTTATTTCAGCACATCATTCCATAATATCTTCACCATTTCCATTCATAACACTGAATACCCCATGTGAACCAATTATACCCTCAACTGCCATGTTACTTTACTTCACATTTAAATCACCCATCAATAACAGCTGGTTTCATGCACCAAAACTGCTGACATGGTCACTCATCTGCTTCCAAAATATTTTTCTCTCATGATCTTTCTTCTCATGGCAGGTGCATGAGTGCCAATAATTGCCCATCTCTTGCTATGCACTTTCAGTTTTACCCACATCAGTCTAGAATTTACTTCCTTGCACTCTATCACACACTCCCACAACTTCTTGTTCATTAGTAGCACTACTACTTGCTTAGCTCTTGTCCTCTCACTAACCCCTGACTTTACTCCTAAGACATTATCAAACAATTCTTCCATTTTACCCTTGAGCTTTGTTTGACTCAGAACCAAAACATCTAGGTTTCTTTCATTCTTCGAACATACTACCTGTCCTATCTACATATCTTGGCTACATTCAGACACCTCAATCTGAGCCACTGAGGAGGATGAGCACCCCCCACCTGGCTCATTCTTCTGTTTCCTCTTTTAGAAATTGAAATACATCTTAAGAAGGGGAGGGTTCTCAGCCCCTTGCTCCAACCCCCTTTAGTCACCTTCTGTGACATGCAGGAAATAGTTAGCCTGAGCAAGGTAACCATTTTATCAACTAACCTCTAGGGGTAGACGAACGGCTGGGTTGAATGCTGACCAACTGCTGCAACCTGGATTCAAACCTAGTGCCCGACCCTGGATGGCCAGTAAGTGTGTCATGGTCAAGAATGCAAACTGCTATACTACAGAAGCTCATGATTACATCACTATATTTACTGGACTTCCATTTAAACTACTGGTCACCCTCCTTTCATATTTCTCTTTGTATTCAGTCTGATTTATCTTCTTGTTTGCTAAAACCTTTTCCTCTCCATTGTTCCTTTTCCTCTTCTCCCAGAGTCTCACCCTCACAGGAACTGTGAAATGGCCTGAGTCTCCAAGGAATCCTATCAACTCTTACATCTTGCACAGGCCTTCTGAACCTTTCATCCTGTGCCAAACAGTTGGTCAAACCCTTTAGGTCTTCTTTTCAAATCATTTCTCATCTATGTATACTGTGGATCATCTTGTGCTGAAAAAAGGTGTTTGCAAAAAAATACCCTATCTCTGTAGTGACATCCACAACATGATTTCCATTCTTATTTGCTCCCCCATTTACCAACTGTCTCGTCAATTTCATCACATACCACCTTTGCATTCATATCCAATACAACCACCTTTCTCTCCTCAAAACCATTTATGTTGTCATTCACATTTCCCCAGAAATGGCTCTTTTCATCCTTACCTCGCAGTCTTTATATTCAGGGGCACATATACCTATACCCATGCATACTTCACAGTTCCAAACTTCCCTCTCACCCACACTGTTCTTAATCCCTCCTGACCATGCTCTGTAACACCCTCACATAGTTACATTTGTCAAATGCTTTGCAAAGTCTGTGTAAATCATGTCAGCATTTTCTGTTTTCCATATCCTTAACAGACTTATGATAATGGTCAAACAACTGAGAGAAGGAAGATCTTCCTACCCTGAAACCATGTTGTCCTGAATTATCTAGCTTGTTTACTTCCATAATTTAGTCAGCTTGCCTCAGGAATCTTTCATAGGATTATAAATGAGTGAATGAATTTCACACTTTGGAGTGATTTTGAATGAATGGATAGATTTCACACTTCCGTTTTCTATCATGTACATTTTCTTCACTTGATCACTGTTTCCACATGCTAATAAGGTAGTGCCAGGAACAGACGAAGAAAGGCTGCATTCGGTCACATCTGTTCTCTAGCTTTCATGTGTAATGCACAGAAACCACAACTTATCCACAATCAGTCCTCACAGAACTTTTCATGGTTTACCCTGGCCACTTCACATGCCTTGGTTCATTTCATTGGCAGCATGTCAACCCCTTTATACCACATTGTCGTGATTCACTGTATCCCGTGCATGCTTTTCACCCTCCTGCTTGTTCAGGCCCTAGGCCTCTCCATTCCTCTATCTCCAGTTTGGTCTCCCCATTCTCTTTGTTCCCTCCGCTTTTGACACATAACCTCTTTGTCAACCTGTCCTCACTCATTCTCTCCATATGTTCAAACCATTTTGGCACACTTCTTCAGCTCTCTCTGCCACACACTATTTATCATACCACTCTCTTACCCTTTATTGCTTGCTCACTTAAGCCACTTCACTCCACATAATGTCCTCAAACATATCATGTCCAATACATTTTTCCCCTTCTGCACAGCCTTGAATCCATATGATATTGTTGGTACTAGCTTCAAACATACTGACTTGCTTCCCATGCTATTTCATCCCCTACAGACTACATACTCGCTTCTTTCTTCATGACTGTCACATTTACTTTCCCATCCATAAACAAATTAAGAAGCTGTGGTGACATCACTTACCCATTCCACAGACCATCCTTCACTTAGAACCAACCACCCACTATCCTCTAGTGGGTGCCTTACACCCTTGATGAAAACTTTTCCCTACTTCTAGCAACTTTCCTCCCACGTCATATATTCTTAAGATCTTACATAAGGCATCTCTTATCAATCCTTTCATATGCTTTCTCCTATTCCATAAATGCTACATACAAAGCAATTTGTTTCTCAAAATATTTGTTATATTCTTTAAAGCGAACACGTGATCCACACATCCTCGACCATTTCTGAAACCACAGTGTTCCTTCCCAACCTGATACTATGTGAATACCTCCACCCTCTCATTCATTACTTTCCTGTAAAACTTACCAGGCACACTCAAACTTATTTCTCTTTTGTGTGAACACTCGCCTTTATCCCCCTTTGCCTTAATAAGATAGCACCGTGTGTGCATTTTGCCAGTCCGCAGGCACCTCTCCACAATCCATACATACAATGAAAATCCTAACTAACCAATCAGTAACACAGTCATCCCCATTCTTAATAAATTAAAACTCCATTACCATCCATTCCAGCCACCTTGCCACATTTCATCTTACGTAAGGCTTTTACCACCTGCTCTCTCTTCACCAAACTACTCCATGACTTTTTCACTTTGCATGCTACCTCAACCCAAACACCCTACATCTGCCAACCTATCATTAGACACATTCAACAGTCCTTCAAAATGCTCTTTCCATCTCTTCCTCACTTCATCATTACCTGTAACCACTTCCTCTTTTGCCCACTTCCCCATTGTTTGTTTTAGTTCTCTTGTTTTTACATACATTTACACCTTCTTTTAAAACATCTTATTTTTCCTAAAGTTTCCTGTTACTTGCTCACCCCACCTCCCAATTCTTGCACCTTCCTCTTTACCTTCTGCTGCTTTCTTTTATACATTACCCAATCATTTGCACTCCTTTTCTGCACATTTGATGTAAACACCTCTCTTAACTTTTCAATAGGAACTTTACTTCTTCATCCCACCACTCATTACCATTTATGATTTGCTCTCCTCCCCACTTTCGCATGCCACATACATCTCACACATGCCAGCACTGCTTCTCTAAATACCTTCAATTTCTTACTCTCTCCCCTTGCTTCATTTGCTCTTACTTTTTGTCATTCTACACTCATTCTCTCCTGGTATTTCTTCACAGAAGTCTCTTTTCCATGTTTGCTTACTCTCACGATTCTCTTCTTACCGATAATGATTCCCCTTTTCTGAAGACCTCTACAAATCTTCACCCTAGTCTCCTCCACTAGATAGTGATTAGAAATTCTGCCAACTGCCCTTCTTAGCTCATTTACATCCAGAAGTCTCTCTTTTGCATGCCTATCAAGTGTTATCTAATTAGATAATGCCTGGTCACCATTTTACCTACTCGCATGCATATTATTGCACATATCCCTCTTTAAGCCAGGTTTTCTCAATCACTAATCCTTTTTCAACACACAACTCCACAAGCTGTTTATTATTTCCATTCATAGTACTGAATACCCATGCCTCCCATTTATACCCTCAACTGCCACATTATTCATCTTCACATTCAACTCGTATATCACTCATACCCAGTCTCTTGCATTAAAACTGGTGACACACTCAGCTCCTCCCAAAACATTTGTTTCTCTTTATCTTTCTTTTCATGGCCTGGTGCATAAGCACTAATAATCATCCATCTCTTGCCATCCATTTTCATTTTTATGCATATCAGTCTAGAACTAATTTCGTTACTCTTTCACACGCTCCTTCCTAAGCTCTTGTCTTCATAATAACCTCTGACTCGACTCATAAGACATTTCCAAACCATACTTCCCCCTTACCCTTGAGCTTTGTTTCACTGAGAACCAGAACATCCAGGTTGCCTCAAGTACCTCTCTCTCCTTTCTTCTCATCTTATTCACATCCACACACATTTAGACACTCCAGCCTGAGCCTTTGAGGAGGATGAGTATTCCTTACTTGGCTCCTTCTCTTGTTTCTTCTTTTAGAAACTGAAATACAAGGAAGGGAGGTTTCAGCCTTCCTGCCCATTTTATTCACCTATGACATGCAGGGATACAGAAATAGAATTCTTCCCTGCCTTAGGGACATCATTTACATACGGTGTTTACTAATGAAGTTTGTGCGCTGGTGCTGCAAGGATAAACATTAGACAGAATAGTGAAAACTAGGTAGTGAGTGTACTCACTACTAACTAGTGCTTTATTTGTTTCCCATTTCCTCTTTATACATTGCTTGAAACAACCAGGAACTGAATCAGAATAGTTCTGAAGCCATATGGGCCCATCTGTGCCAAAATTTCACAAATGGGCACCTCCAGCTTAGGTAGAGACAAAGCATCCATGTTAAATGAAATAATTTTCATAAGGACCCACAAGTTTTCTATTGGATTCAAATCCAGTGAATTCCTGGGTCAGTCTGAAAAATTCCACTGCAGATTCCTTAAGTCACTCACTAGTTTGAAAGTGTACACAGCAGGGAGTCCCATCCTCCATGAACTCTTCAGCCTTGCACTTTTTGAACAATTTCAGAAGATGGTCATGCAGTATCTTGAGGTAACTATGTCTGTACATAGTTTCATTCTATGGCAACACTTAAAGGTTCCCAATGCCATAATAACTGAAACACCCCAATACCCCTATACCATAAGTGACGCAGGCAGTTTTACTGTGCTTGCAGTGTACTTGGGGTCAAATGGATCACAATTTAGTCTCCTGTACACATACCTGCCACTGTCAGCTGTTACAGAAAAGTTTGACTCATCACTCCGCAAGACACCTCCTTAACTAAGGTGTATCCCATACTACTTATTTCTTTCAAAAATCAACTCATTTCTTCAGGTACTATGGGTTAAGAGTGGTTTGAGACACAGCCTGCAGTTCATGTACTTAAGAAAGGCCCTTGTGTAAGTGGCACTACACTGCCCTTGCTGACATCGGAGCCTGCAGTCATGTATTTAGGGAAAGTCCTCGTGTAAGTGGCACTGCACTGTCCTTACCGAGGGTATTTTCTTTTAATTCTTTTTCTCTCAAGCGTGGATCTACATCCACTTGATGTTTAAGAATGTCATTTTACATGAGTCAGTGTAGTGGTACCACCATTATCATCAGTTTTTTTCCCTCGTGGTTTACTGATCTTAAGCTCACACTGGCAGTAATAGAAATTTATTTAATTGGCTTATATCCCTTTTTAGAAGCTATTGTGTCACTTGTGAGGTGAGTATTTCCAACAATAGTAGGTGGTAGAGGTATGAAAAGGGGAAAAAAAAACCCATGGCATAAGTGGGGAGCAGAACAAAACAAAACCCCCTCCTACAACAGCTAAACTGCTACTGAGGCAGGTTCATGTGGTATGCTGGCACCTCATATAGTTGCTGCTGCTCGCAAGGAGGTGCCAGCTTCACTGGCGGACACCAGCACTATTTTAGGTGGGGTTAAGGGATTTGTGTCAGTATAATCAGTGTGGGCCTGCTCATGCCAATTTCATAGGCAGGCACTGTATTTTTATAATTCTTTTTTATTTATATTATTTTTTGTGTTTACATTTTAACCCAGAACCTTTATTTACATGAATATATGGAATAGTAGTTTTATTTCTTCAGTATAACTAATACCTTAGAAAATATTCCTTTTATTCTAGAAATGACCACAGTAGTGGGTGTGTAAATTTGGCATCATGCCAAGATGATAAATGTGCACACTTGCTGATGATCTGTGATTTTTAGCAGTAGTGGTAAGATGTTTCTGACAAATGGATAAGTGGTATAATCCTACATCATCTGGAAATTCAAGTGAGGATGGGAACATGAAATCCTTTTGCTCATATGCTGAATACAAGTAAAGGAATGCAACCTCTATTGGCCTCCTAAGATCAGAAGAGAGTATTAATAAAGATGACTGTCAGGGAAAGAGTGAGACTCAGAAAAGGCAACATGATCAGTCCTCAGTGAGCCAAAAGTCATCTTAGAGATAAACAATCTTACAAACTTCTTCCCAAATAGCAATCCCTCCCATGTTACAATATTTCTTTAGGGCCATTGAGAGCATGCTCATGCACTCTGTCACAGGACTGGACTATTAGAACTGGGTCTTTGTAAAGAAATGCAAAACACTTCTTGTACAAACTCTAATATACTATGGAGAAAGTCTAGATTCTGGTGTCATCTTGTAGAGTTTGACTTGCATCATCCAACTCCACATAGGTGGGGGCAAAGCTTTCCCAAAATACTTTCAAGTGATAGCATTAACATCACATTATTAAACTCTTCAAGGGAGTCCCAAGAGGCAAACTGACTCAAGTAATGGAACTGAGCATTCTACATAACCCAGGACAGCTTGGTTTCAGGGAAGGGAGTTACCTGCCTCTCCCAGTATTTTGACCACTATGTTAAGACTGTTATTGGCTCTGAGAACAAACAGAAAGCAGATGTGATTTATAGACTTTGTTAAGGTATTTGATAAATGTAGCCTTGGTCTCATAGCACACAGAATGTGTAAGATGGAATAAGCTACGTGTAAGATGGGAATAAATGCAAAAATTGGGAGATGGATATGCAACTTTTTAGCTAACAGATCACAACACAGTTATAACACACCATTTCCATTGCCACCTTTGCAAAATGCTCAGACCCTCAAGGAACTGTACATGCACCCTCTTGTTCCTTATTCTTATATCTGACATCTATGCAAGCATGAGTCACAGTTTCATATCATCCTTTACACATGATACTGGAATAAGTATGAAAATTCATCAGTAAAGGATGCTGAAAGGCTACAAAAATTTGTAAATGTCAGAAGGATAAGGATGAACACTCCCCGTGTGACTCCTTCTTCTGTTTCCCCTTTTAGAAAGTCAAAATACAAGGAGTGTATATATATATACACTTGCCTAGAAAAAGTGCCCTATTCATCGACCAATTCTGAGGGGAGGATGAAGAGCTGGAATAACTGAGGACCGACTGCCGCAACCAGATTTCGAACCTAAACCCTCGGCCCTAGGCGGCCCGCGAATGCATCACGGTCAGTCAGGCTAACCGCTACACCACGGAGGTGTACTAGTACGAGAGTCGTCCTAACTCTACTTAAGGGAAGAATAAAAGATAGATCTAGGAAAGAGTCGTCATAATCAGATATCTTTTATAGTGTGGTGGGATCATTTTTATAATCAATTGTCAAAAAACAAGAAACACTGATGAACCAAAATAACACGATCGTTTGACGTGGGTGAGAGTAAGTGGGGTGAACTGAGGGAGGGAGGGAGGTGGAGTGGTGAGAGCACAACACAGATCCTGTTGCCATGAAAAAAAAAGAAGCTTATGAAATGTGGCACAATTCCCAGGCTGCACCAGACACAAGGAGAGATATTGTAGGAGGGAGGGAGTCATTTGGTACCCGGGTGAACTGCTGTATATTAGACAGCCAGATGGCTTCACTGTTATAAAAGGGAACGTGTAAAGAATGTGGAATCCCTACGGCTCGCGGGAGGGAATCTCAGGGAGGGAGGGAGGGAGGGAGGGAGCAGTTCGCTGACATGGAATATCTCTCGTACCGTAGGGATTCCTTGCCTGTAGCGTGAGCAGCGTCTACCTCCGTACCCAAGTGCTGAGTCCTTTTGCCTCTGGGTGGAGTGAACGTGTCGGCTGCACGGAGGGATCGAGATATCTCGCCTCTGATTTCATAACGGGTGTTAACGCCGAGTGCGAGAGGCGAGGAACACAGGGTATGGTGGCGAGAGAGAGAGAGGAGACCATATCTAAAGACGTAAAATATGAGCGAGATAGACCTGTGGTAGTGTGGGTTTGTGTACGTCAGAGCTCTGATATGAAAAGATATTAAGATATCAAGATTGCAGATATATTTTCATCGAGAGTTCATGAGGTTTGTGGAGGCAGACAAGAGAGTGGGCAGATGTAGTGTTTGAAGTGTTTAGTATTTACTTTGATGTTAAGTTAACAGAAAGAGTTGTAGGCTGTTGTAAGAGAGAATTACGAAATGATGTTTTAAAGCAAGTGGTGTCACACTGACGTAGTGAGACAATCCAAGGAACAGTGAAATCTTAAGTAGATATATTTTCTATTCATTTTTGAACTCCTTTTAATTTCGTTGACGAGTATCGTATGAGTATTTTCAAAATAACTCCGATTTGGATCTCACCCGGAATAGGTCACAAATATACTAGAACACGAGTTCAGATTCTGTGAATGAGGATCATAATCTTCCGTTGCCATATGCGTGCTGTGTACAGCGTTCTGTAGTCGTGAGAGCTGTTTACCTTATGAATCAGAGATTCATAAGAACCGTTCACTCCACAAGATGATGGACAGTCAGCTTGGATAAAATATGAGAATATGCGTACATATATATCCTCTCGGGCCGCCAGAGGTTTAGGGTCGACCTGGACAAACGCCCACCTTTTCCCCCATCTGGCTATTTGGATTACGCCCGATCGGACGCATCATCTTCACACAAGATTGTCGACTTCCAATGAATTTGACTGTCAAAAAGAGATAACTTTAGTTGTGAAAGACACACTAGGTAACTATACCTGTCAAATACTGAACCAGTGACGAGGTGGGAGATTCTGGAGGAACCTTTGTCAAGAATGTGACCGTCTAGTATAAGCATGAAACTGACATGTACTACGGCCCAACGAGCATTGAACTAGTGAAACAGGGATTTAGTGAAACTAGTCTGAAGTGTTTAAGAAACATGGTTTCAGTCATTCTAGACTGTCCCAGTGTAAACACCAAGACTGACAGATTCCAACACTAACTCGATCATCACCATTTCTCTCACGTCACCGAGAACTCCTCCCGCCCGAATTTCCACCGTCAATAGTCCATCACCACAATCGCCCTGTACCACTGGGCACGCGCTCGTATGGATAGGACATAATATATCGATCATAGAATTGGCTCGTTGAAACTTCCCTTGCTGTGCAAATATACCTCATGCATGAAATTATTAATAGCGAAGAAGAATCCAGCTCCATCTTGGATCTTGACCTATTTTGTGATTAATCATCGAGTTACAATTATGCTCTCTTGGTTCAGAAATTCTCAGCTGTATATTTTCAGGCGAGTGGCTCCCTGAACCCAATAAATTGTTCTTTAATATTGTTAATTGATTGATTGTTTCATATGTATATACAAATATATATATA
>JAUUDZ010452765.1:0-12556 GCA_032361705.1 Panulirus versicolor
TGCATCACAACTCGTGCCTCTTAAAACACCAAAGTTAGGCCCCTCTTTCACATCTGTTACTCGTACAGGTGTCCGCTTATCCTTCGGTATTTTCATGATCTAAAGGTATATTTGCAATTGCGACACCTGCTCTGAGCTTATTGTATACCCAGGTGTATACGTCTCCATAACACATGTTTAAAAGTCATTATCTCTCCAGACTACGTTTGATGTGTTATCAACTCCTGCCCTAAATTTAAAGGTTCCTATGACACCTGTCACAGTATCTTTATCTCCTTTTACAGGTGTATTTGTCCCCACCAAAGCCTCCTATGAGGCCTTAATCTTCCTATTGTATCACCCCGACACCTGTTCTGTGGTCTCTGTCATCCACCCAGATGTGTGTGTCCGCATGGCACCTGGGGGCCCCGCTGTAAGGTGGTCGTCAGACACTTCGAGGGCGGCGGGGGCGGGCAGAAGGATGAGGCCGTTGCTGCAGCACCGGGGGGGGGGGGCGGGGGTGCCGCCCATCCCACCCTGCGACGAGCTGCACCTGAGTCTCGAAGTGCTCAGCCGGTCCGAGGAGGCGACACTGCTCTACTCCGGGCCTGGCCAGAGTCTAGGGACATCAACAGCCTCAAGCGACCTGATGCTTCTACTGCTGCTGGAGCTACGCCAGGGACGTCCGTCGCTGCTGCTGGACCTGGGGGCCGGCCCTGTCACTCTGGCCCTCGACGCCTCCTACTCCCTGGCTGATAACGCCTGGCATAGGGTCGATCTCGTGTGGAAGGACGAGGTGAGCTCCGCCTTACTGACACTTTAATGACCCTGACACTTACCTGGACTGGTACTTAGGCACACTGACGGTTAGTTCCACAGCACTTAATCCCACTGGCACTTACTCTCACTAGCGCTTAGTCCCGCTGGACCTAGCACCACAGGCACTTAACAACGCTGTCGCTTAGCAAAATCAGCACTTAGCCACACTTTCACCTAGCAACTTAAGCACTTGGGAACACAAGCATTTAGCAACGCTGGCACTTACTGACTCTGACACTAAGCGACGCCGGCACTCTGCCCCACAGGTACTTAGCGACACTGGCTATGAGGCTGGCATTCATGGATGACCCGAGCTGTTATATGGTTGAGGTTTGTTAGTAGAGACTATATGCTTATTTTGAGGTTTATTTCCGGGACATTAATCGATGAGTCGGGGGAAAACATAGTCATAGGGTCTCAGGCGAAGATGACTGGTCAAAGGTTACATAAAACACATCATTTTACATGTCTGTTACGAACACATATATATTTAGCACGTGAGTGTCTGGAAATATACATGGTAGTTAGCTACGTCTTAGCCAAAGGCCAAGGCTCGAGTTACGGTTAATGTGTTGCTGTTATGAGAGAATGTGATATACTTGTGTATGACGTAAGGCCTGATTGAGAACCAGGTAAGGCTCACAGAGAATACACTATGATGGTGATGTATATCATCCTTTTACCGATGATGCTCTTAAACTAAAGGGAAAAAAAGATGTGAATGAAAGCCAAGAAGGATGAAAGTTTACAGAAAGAAGGAAGTTGATCTTAACTTTTAAGGGCACTTGAATGAGAAGAGAAATGCAAAGTTAGCTTGAGGTAATGTACAGACACTTGGTGAGTGCTACGAACAGGTCGTGGGGGGAAAAGATGGAGAGCATGATGCCATAGAAATGCAAAAACTAAAGAAAGTAATGAATTCAGCTCTTTTAATTAAATGGTAAGAAGGATAGGATCTCGGGAGAAAGATAAGTGAACATATCATGGGAAATGATAAACAGTTATGAAGGGAGATAATAAGGCGAAGCAGGAAGATGTGTGTGTTGAGTTAGCGTTGATAAACAAGTCTGGGAGACTGACTGCTCGTGACAAAGGGTAACGTTTGCCAGAGATGGAGAGGCTTTACCAAAGAAAAATGATCGAGGATGATGGTATAAAAGACCTGGAAATTGACACAGTAGGGGTGAGAGGTTAGAGGCTTCCGGGGGTAAGTGTGGGGGGAGAGGAAGACGCAAAGAGAGGGCAGGGCAGTGAGAGAAGCAGTAATGCGCTTAAGATGGAAGAAAAGAAACTGGTATAGATGACCTGGTCAGTATATGTTGAATTGACGTGGAAAGGGTATGTGGCAGCAAGGAAGAGAGAGTGGTCAGATGTCAGATACCCGGACGAAGGTAGTGCGTGGTCCGTTGTATAAAGGTAAAGGGAGTGACTATGATTTGTAAGGATTACAGTGAGATAAGCCTCCTCGGCAGGGCTAACAAGATAGATTTGGGAGGATTGTGTGCGATCGCATTATAAAGTATTATTGAATCCTTTGTTGGTAGCGAACACGGTAGGTTCGGGAAGGGACGAGGTTGTATAGGCTGGAATTTTGTATTCGGGAAGTTGTGGGGAAAATTGAATTGAAAAGGGAAGCCAAGTGTAAACAGCATTTATCGATTTCGAAATGACAGAAGCGAAATATTAATATGGGACGTATGGCAGATACATGAAGAATGAAGAAAATTTATTGTAGCACAATTGAAGGTATTATGAGATAAAAAAAAAAGAGAAAGAGTTGAATAGATGCAGTTCAGGGGAAAAGGTATTTTAGACGAGAATGCCAGAGGAATGTTTTTTCATCATATACGATAGTGGCGTGCTGTGTGTGTGCATATATACGTGCTGTGTGTGTGCATATATACTGTGGATCGCGATATGTTGCATGGAGGTGTGAATGAAAACGACTGGTGAGCGAAGTGGAAAGTAAGAAAAACGTTTATATCATTGCTGGAGGGATGTGGCATGAGTGGCATGAGCGACTAGCATACACCAGATCCATCCCATATGTATAAGGACAGAGTTATAGACGATGTACAGAGTGGAAAGACGTCAGTGATGACGAGAGATTATCGTAAACCTCTTCTCCCCACCACCCTCGCCTCACAGCTTGCGGAGATGGTTGTGGATCTATGCACAGGTGGCAGTCTCGACGTACCCCCTATCAGTCTCGCCCACAATCACTCTGCACCGCCCATCCCACCGGACATTTGTCGAGTCGCCGCCAGAGTACCCCGAGCCTCTGGCGTGCTCAAGTTGGGTGGGCCGCTGCAAGTGGGCGGGCTGGCCGCCCCGCCTTCCGCCCACGCACTAAGAGGTCGAGCACCACTGCCCCATCCGCCGCACCTTCGAGGGTGCCTCAGAAACATCAGAGTGAACGGCCAGGTGAGTTTAACCAACTGATACTAAAGTCTGGAGAAACCCTCCGAGTGTGTGTGTGTGTGTGTTATTCTGTCATGGTTCGTAAGATGTTGGTACGTGATCGTGGAGCCCAAGGGCGCCACTCACTTACAAGGAAGAACCTTGTAGATGGCAATCACTTTGGGACGCAGGGTTCAAGGACCTTTGCTGCCGCCTCACACGACACAAGGGTTCCACCAGTCACATGTTTCCCAGCCCACCAAAACATGTCTAGATGTATGACATTAGAAAGTGCTCTGGACATAGTGGCTGAATAGGGTTAAATGCATTGTCTTAGTTAAGTAAGGTGACTTAAAGTTAGCAATAAATTCCTAAAGATCATCCAAATGTATAGAAAAAAGAACATTTGGAAAGTTTTATGATAGGATGGGTCCTGATTTTGCGTTGGTCTACCATTGAGGGAAATTCCTAATTCATCATTCCTGCGCATATTTTATTTCATCTATTATATTTTTGCACACACGCATACACCCCCAGCCTCAGCCAGGGTACCCATTTATCGATCAGCCCCAAAGGGAGGATGAACACCTGGGCTTAGGTGTGGGCCGACTGCCATGCCCAGGATTCGAACCTGTGCGGGTATGTGTGAGTGTGTGTGTGTTTGAAGAAAAAGATTAAAGGCGGTCGAGGGCTGGCTTTGAACCAAGCTCAGTAAAGATAACAGTATATCAGGAGAATCGAGAAGATGAGTACAGTGACCTACCTGAGTAAAGGTGAGTATAGAGTGTAGTATAGAAGATTTATATTGAATATACCTTAATGAAGACAAGTGATCTGTGAAAATTCGGCCGTAGTGAACAATAACATAGTGAACGTCACGTAGTTAATTACAGGTCTTATGAAGATGAGGTGTATAGTGAAGTGCACAGAAACACAGTGATCGAAGCTACGTTCAAGGCTGGGCCATAGGCTGGCCTAGAACCTAGCTCAGTGAAGGTAAGGATATGGTGGTGATGGTGTTTGTAGCGAGGAAAGTTATAGTGAGTACCATAGGATCAAATATACGTAGGCTCAAGGCTTTTTAACTTAGTAAATGAAAAGTTAATGTGAGGATGGGTGTGTTGTAAAGAAGAATATAGATTGAATATTAAAATGATCCTTGGATATATCTCGGAGAAGATTAGGGTATTGTGAAGATAGGTTGTATTGAAGACGGGAGCTGAACATAGCTCAGTGAAGATGAGAATATTGTTGAGTATGATGTAGTGAAGATAATGGGGTTAGAGACATGAAGGTCTAGAGACAATAAAGGTGGAGTGTAGATAAGGGTTTGTTTTGAGCACAAAGGTCTAGTTATGATAAGGTTATGGTCAATATAGATGTCATTGAAGATAATTGTGCAGTGAAGATGAAAAGTTTAGTGAAAATGACCTTTTTGATCAGACCCCTAACGGGATCCATGCTAGTTTGACGGCCGGTCGACGTATCTGTCATAGTGATTCGCATAGGGTTACATCAGGAGAGTATCAAAACACGTTAACTTCTTGGAAAGAACTTTCAGACATACGGAGGAAAGGCTTCTCGCAGTGTGGAACTCTGTATAGTTGTGTATCCTGCAGCTGCTGGACCTGGGCCGGGGCCTCCTGAGCCAAGCCAGCTCCCCCGGCTGTCCTGAAGCTGACTGTCTCTCCAGAGGCCTCCACTGCGGCGTCCACGGCAGGTCAGTACATAAGTCAGGGAGTCAGGTCGTCACGGGGGTCATACATGAATTACATGAGAACTAACAAGGTAATGTGTATATACGAAGTCAAGGGTATCTGGCCTCCGACCCAGCTGGTGCACTCGACATGGACAAATGTCTGTACTAATCAGTGAAGCCAAGAAATGTAATTCGTCCATTAAGGTGTTCTTTCCAGGTGTCATGGGTCGCCTGCATCACTCCGATGTGAGTGCCAGCCAGGGTGGGCGGGGTCGGACTGTGCCACACCCACCACGCCCACCACCTTCTTGCTCAACAGTTACGTCAAGCTGGCCCTCTCCTTCACCCCGCTCGGCTACAGCACATCCATCTCACTCAGGTAGGACGAGTGGAACTGCTGTTAGTTGCTGTTAGTTGTGGTTCACCTTACCCCGACCCCATTCCCGCACCTCCTGTGGCGTCCCAGATGTTGTAGTGGCACTCTTACCTCCCGTGATCCTTGGCTTTCACGAGAGTATTCCCTTTTCTCCCTGTAGTCTGCCCTTAGCATCACTCCATGTAGCCCCCCGGCTTCGTCCTCTGTACTCTTTATCTAGCATCTCACCCCCCTGTTACCTAGCCCTGGTATTTTACCCTGTAGTCTTCCCCTAACATCTCGCATAATAGTCTCCCCCTGTCTTTTCACCCTGTGGGCTCATCCTCTAACTCCACAGTTTCCCCTCTCTCTCTTTGTCTGTAAATAATCTCTGGTTGACCATGTGAAGAAGGTACGAGTGTGTGCTCACTGTCTACTCATAGTGTTGCCTCCCTGCGGCACTTTCCTCCACACTAGGTACACTCCGAACTCCTCACCTCCCCGCGTTCTCACCATGAGACTCCACATATCTGCCCTCACCGTCTCCTCACGTCAGGTTCCGCACGTGGAAGAGCAGAGGGGAGCTGGTGGTGCTGTCGTCGCAACACGGGAGGGACAGCTGGTCTGTGCAGTTGGTGGGTGGCCGCGTGTGTACGGTGCTGCGCCTTCAGCCTCGACCACCGAACTCCATCTGTCTCTCCCGAGCCACCCTCACCGACGGCAGGTGGCACTCCCTCACTGCTACAAGGTACTGGCACCATCCATACTGTTGTTGCATGGTACTCACTATTGCTAGGTAACTTGCACCCTCAGTACTGTTACTGGCAGTCATATCTGCTACTGCATAGTACTCCCTCCCTGCTGTAAGGTACTGGTACTTTTTTCACTGGTACTGCTTGGCACTCCTTCACTGCTCAAAAGTACTAGCATTCTTTCCTTTTATCGCTGATACATCGCGAGGCACGTCCTCTTTGGTTGCTGTAAAGTCAAATCACTCTCTGCTTGTCGAGAGATCCTTGCACTTCCGGCACTAGTTACGGCAAGGTAGTTACGTGTGTGTGTGTGTGTGTGTGTGTGTGTGTGTGTGTGGTATGCTTGTGTTTACAACCGGTCGTGTTTTGTGATGATTCATACTTGGGTGCTCCTGAAAACCTCTTTAGGATGTTTTATTGCACTATTCATCTCGGGTAATGAAGATACCGGCTTACCCTCTGCACCTCTTGTCACTCATCTTCTTGCTCACCACAAATTATCCAACCCTTGCTTCGGAAGAGCTTGTGTGTGACCTTTTGCCTATCTTCGAGCATTGGTAGTCTCTCAAGAGGGAACATATTGCGACAGTGTAGTCTTTCTATGGACAAGATGATGTCCGTGTTGTGTGTGTGTGTGTGTGTGTGTGTACCTTCATACGTAGAGTCTTTGGGTACAAGTGGTTTGTGCCTCGTATGCCGTAGGTTGGGGTCGATGACCTTACTGACGGCAGACGACGGGGACGGCGACCTGTACAACGCTTCGGTGACGCTAGAAGGGCGCCAACTGCTGCAGGTGGACAAACAGGAAGGTGTCCACGTCGGAGGGACGCCTGAGTTCCTGGATGTCAGTGTCTTCAAGATCCACGACGATTACTTTGATGGTGAGTGGTGAATGGGATGAAGGGATCATGGCGAGTGATGTATGGCGAGTAGAGTGAAGGGTTCTTGTTTGAGAAGTGGGTGTAAAGAGGCAGGGTCACCGGCCGCATCAGCTGTGTGCTATTCCTCTGGCTACCAACCGGAGCTCAAGCCTGTTCACTATGATGGGAGGATTGTCCTGATCGGGAGGACACAAAGGAGACGCTGTAATGAGATGACTTAATGGCTTAAGGTATTCAACAAATCTTATCAGTTTTCCAAAAGTCACTTTTGAATATGAGAGAGAGAGAGAGAGAGAGAGAGAGAGAGAGAGAGAGAGAGGACCAATGTGTTATTAAACATTCCTCTTGTTTCTCCTTCATGTTGTATCGACGACCTGCGCATCTCCGGGCGGAGTGTGCCGCTGCCTCCCGCGGTCAACAGCACAGCTTGGGGTCAGGCCAGCGTGTTCAAGGGCGTGAAGCGTGGGTGTGACGCCCCTTCAGCCTGTGCTAACGTGTCCTGTAGGGCGCCCCTCTCCTGCGTCGACACCTGGAGGTCCTACCATTGCGGGTCTGTACCGCAGGATACTGCTGTCATCCTGTGGGTTACCTTCCATCCTATACCCTCGACTTTATGTACATTCATCCACCTTTCTTACCTCCTAAAACTCCTCGTTCTTTGCAACAAATGTTTCCTTCTTGACACAGTTACCTTATCCATCTTCAACCGAAGTGATTCCACTCAATAACAGACCTCAACAGCTGGTGATTTCGCCTAGCCTTATTAGTTTGCATAATGGTTCTCAAAGAACTTTTCGTTATGAATATGTCTGCGGTCTTGTAAAGAGGATAAGACAGTTTTTCCTCACTGATGTGTAATCTTTCATGTCCCAAAATGTTTATGGTTAATTTGGTATCAGTCAATTTCCGCATTTGATCATCCGTTCCAGTTGCGAGTAATTTACCTTTCTAGCCACCCTGCTGGGTCATGGGTTAATGTCACACGTAGATGGCGTGAAAAACAAGAGTTAGTTTAAATGGTACGGGGAAGAAGTGCCACACTCGCAGCTTACTTGACAGATACAAGATCGATACGTTACAGAATACCAGGCTACTGCTGTTGTTAGTCTCTTTGTTTCATCCATCATCAGCTACTTACTGGTCATTAGGCTATAACCCTTACCGTATAAACTTTGTCTTTGATTCGTCTGAATCTTTATTTATGATTATTTCGTCGGTGCTCAGGTGTGGTGAAGGCCGCGTGCTGAGCAGCAGCAGATCGACCTGTGAGGACGAGGACGAGTGTATGTGGCGACCCTGCCTCAACGGTGGCTCCTGCTTCAACACCCAGCCAGGTGACTCCTTGGAACCTTCCTCCTCTTCATTTTCATCCTCCCCAACGCTTGTAGACCCCTTGTTGGTTCCTGGGAGGCGGAGTGATCTGGGTCAAATTTATCCAAAGCAAAATATTTTCGTTCTTTATTATTGTTATGTATTAATTCTTTTGCAGATGAAGGTGTTGTTTATTTTAGAATATCCGAATAGATATAGATACCAAAAAATGGATGATTAAGGTTAAAGGAAGATTAGAGCAAAATGACTGCAGGATTAAGGTATTCCATTTACAAGATTAATTACAGAGCAAATTGATGAGCCTCCTACCTCTTTATGAATTCTGTGGAGAGTAAATTTACGATCATATACATTATTTTCTAGAACGCTTTCAGATTCCGGGAACGGTGTTCAAATACTACATGAGTTACCGTTACAATATTGGTGTTTTCTCTATAACCAATGATTGAATTGATATACTAAGGGGTATCTATTTCAAACCGAAAGGCTGGCTTTCAATGTGTTCGTCTGTTATTAGTTTCCTGATATCGTTGTTTTTCTATGGCAGGTTACGTATGTTCATGTCCGTCAGGGTTCAGTGGGCAGCACTGTTACCTACCAGACGTAGGGGAGACTTCGCTAAAATTACCCCTCGGGATCGTAATGACGATAGTCGTATGGTGTATCTTCCTTCTCCGTAAGTCTATTACCACAACGCATGTTGACCCTTAATGGTACAGGGCTGTTACAGTCAATAGAATGAATCATAGTAATGGTACAGAGCTGTTACAGTCAATAGAATGAATCATATCGATCTATTTGTTGATAAAAAAAAGGGAGTAAATAGAAAATTGATCAATCGTGAAAGTGCATGTAACCGCTACATATATGAAGTAGTCTGTAAGTAATGGTATCAGAAAATCTGTCTACAATACCGATATTAAAAGGAATTTTGAGTATGAGAGAAGAACATTAGTAACAGCATTATAACACGTTCTTCCTTGTAGTGTTGATCTGCGCCTTCCTATTACATCAACACCACCGTCGGTCGGCGCTGCGCAGGGGCACGGCTGACGGCAAGGACAACACCGTCACCTGTAAAGAGCAGGTGTCGTCATCGTGCAGCCACACGCCCAACCTTTTGGAGCTGCAGCTGTTGAAGCCGCCCAGGGCCAACGGTCAGCCAGCCTGGACCAAGAACCCCAACATCGCAGGTAACTGAGCACCTCCTGCTGGGGTGGTCTGGCTCCCGTCAGGTAGGTAATGTTGACCTTAAGTTTACATTAGTAGGTTTTGCCCACGTCTTACCTGGTGAGTGATATAAAATACTGTGCGTGTGCATTGATATTTTTTTGTGTGACTGCCAAAGACTTTAAGAGGGTAGTTGCTGACCTTAACTCATATGACCTATAACGATTCTTTGTGTACGCTGGAAAACACACGCTTTCTTAGACATCTTGAAATCAGCTATGATTTCGTGATTGTGCCAAAAATTATAGAGCGCCTATCTTCATTCACATAATGGTAATGTTTTGCACTATTACATTTATCACTGATCGTTCAGTTTTAATCGTATAGTTCTGGATCGTAGATATCGCCTACCTAATCAAGATTTCTGAAGTCACTATCATGAAAATGGTAAGGTATGAAACGTATGATATCAAGTTCACAAAATGATTGCCAGTCTGAATCAATTAGGATTAGAGGGAGTGGGGAGACCATGTTCATGTAAAGCCGAGGAAATTCAAACTATGCCACATTAAGACTTGTGTACGCATTATGAACGACACTCTTATAAAATATCATATCCCTTCTTGCCTCAGACGTGGACGTCCTACAAGTGGAGGTGTCCTCCTTACCCAGCAGTCCGGGGCACCGCAGGGAGGGCAGCGTCTCGAGTACGGCGACTCCACACAAGCGAGAAAGAAGCCAAGACGTAGAAGCGAAAGATGCTGGCGAGAGAAGAAGACCGAGCAAGGGAGGTATGGACAACCCTCCAGCCGGGGACGACCTGAGGAACTATGCTTACGAGGGTGACGGGTCCTCCCCAGGGTCGCTCTCCTCATGTGAGTCCAACAGGAAAAGGTGGGAGGTGGGAGGGCGCTCTGTGGGAGGGAGAGAAGGACAGAGATTGGAGAGAGGAAGGGTATGAGGTAGGTGGGGGCACCCTGTGGGAGGGAAGTAAGGACTGAGGTGGGAGGACGATCTATCGGAGAGATGGAGTAGAATGAAAGATCTGAATGGTATATCTTTATCTTTAGATGTCTTATCTCATGTCTAAAACATATGTACAATAGACTTTCATGATTATTACAGCGAATTTATTCTTAATGAGAATAGCATTACTTGTTACATAAGAGTACTGAATTAGAAATCAACAAAAGTGTAATTTCATGATTGATACTTTCAGTAATGATTAACATTTTAGTGATATTGAGCACTGGTAAAATATGTGAAATTGGTAACAAAGAGATTAAAAGATCACACCCGCTATATCTATTATAATTCATGCATGAATTTTGTAAATCGTAGCCTAACGTTCTCAATTCTTTATGAAACCCTGAACACAGAACAGTCAGAAGAAGATGGAGGTAGAGCACAAAGTAGACTCGTAGATATTATACCCGAGAATTTTGGTATGATATGCTAGAATGGTGTGAATGGTATTACACTGTAGGTAAACAAAGAAAAGGAGTATTAGAGAGACACCTATAGGAATACTCGGAATATATCAGACCCACAGAATAGATAGCATTCTTTTCTCTTTTTCTCTCCCAAAGAGCAACATTCTTAAGTTATGAACCAGCCAGTTAACTTCATATCACAATGGGGAGGTAACCGTGCGTGGAGACGCCTCCCACTTGCTAACAAAGTTACGGGGAGGGGGGGGGGGGGGGGACTTGGCATTCTTTTGCATTAGTAGCTGTTTTAACCTCACATTCCAAACCTACATCATTCTGTCTGAAATCTTTCGTCTACATGCACTTTGGTGATGGACGAGGGGTGACATAGGGAAAGAAAAGTGTTTAAAAGACGGGGTTTTGGAATGTCTTTAGGTCACAATACAAGAGACACATGTGACATTGAAGAATAAGTTGATTCTCTTATTATCGCAGGTCTGGAGAGTTGCAGTGGCAGCGCAAAGTTCTTGGGCGGGTTCCGGGAGGCGACACACGCAGCGGAGTCTTGACACTTCATTGGCTCATCCTCCAACCAGTCAGCGTCAGTCAAAGATACGGGCGCGACAACCTCGTCAAAACATATACCAGACCCTCCAGTTGCAACCATTATCCATACCACCGTTGAATCGAGAAGAGATGACGCCCTTCCAACTTTATCCTCCGGTCCTCCGTCTCAGTCAACCAGCGGTACGCCAACGACAGCTCACCCGCCACGCCATATGACCGCACCTCTCGACACGGTAGTGCCCGAACCCCCGTGCGTCTCCTCCAAGACGTGCTGCTGATTGTATACAAGAAGCTGACGACGTTCCACCCGATCCATACAAAATTCCTTTGACGTCGCCAAAGGGCGGCAGATTACCGACGACGCCCAGAAACAAGGCTATGCCCGAGCCCTGCGTGCCTTTCTAGACCTGATAAATGACTTTGGAGAACGAGTCGCATTGTCCAGAGAAGAAAGTGTTAAATGATTTTTGAATACCCTACACTGACTGTGTATCACTGATCTAAAACTAGATGTATTTATGTTGCCATTTCAGTTAGTGTACCAAAGAATGTACCTCTCTCTGTCTGTTCATCTTTGCCTCTCATTTCTTGAATCAACTTGGAAAAGAATCGATACTGGAAATGGAAAAGTCAGCCTGTGAGATCCGGTAGATTCTACTGTTGGATTGCATGACACTCGCCATGTAATGCTGTCGTACACCATATATAGTGTTTGTTTATAAACATTTACTATAAATATTGTACAGTTACTGGAGATGACTGTCACGTCCACTGCCAGTAACATATACGATTCGTGCTCTGTCCAGGAGCACATACCGATGAACTTCGCCGGGACTCCCCCGAACAGAGTAAGCGTATAACCTAGGCTAGCCTAGCCCATATCCAGACAACACCTACAGGGATACACTGATTATTTTGATTTTACTGAACATTTACTACGAGGGCTGTTCCCAGCTAGTGATGACGACGACGACGTACCACTGTGACGGAGAGGGGATACGAAGGTACGCCAGCCAGACGTCTTGGTCCGTATCTTAAAATGATTCTTTGGCCGAACTGATGATCGTCCGTATATGAGAAGCGGTGCTCAGTAGTTCATCTCTCAAGATTATATAAGATATAGCCGTTCTCTGAGCAGTGACATATTGTATGGTTTTATTGACATATTTGAT
>JAUUDZ010452776.1:0-12555 GCA_032361705.1 Panulirus versicolor
TATATATATATATATATATATGTATAGAGAGAGAGAGAGAGAGAGAGAGAGAGAGGAAAGGAGAAAGCGTTAGAAGGAGATCAGGGCAGAGGAACTTGAGGGAGAGAGATCACCTATATACATTCACACACACACACACATCCTCTCCTACATGTTCACTGGGTGCGGAGCCATAGACGTGTGTGTGTGAGTAACTAGATCAGAATGCCTCGGAATCTGGAGTCGTTTGCTCCATTCCTCTAGTGTGTCAGGTTTTCGTTTTGTACAGACATTCTGTAAATAGATATCGATTACCCAGTGCTAAATGATATCGATTACCCAGCGCTAAGGCTATTTCGTCATCGGCTTGGCCAAGGCATGATGGTTTTCGTTGCCGCCAGCTTGTCTATATATAGCGCGATAACCGTTACTGATGATGCATTTTACTGATGTCTCCATCTGATTCCACTGACAAACGACGGTCAAGCAGCCAGCTTATGCTTGACCCGACGATCAAGTTTATCCTTACCCTCAACACTACGAGTTTGCGTTACGATCAGAACTTGCAGACGAATGTATAATGTATATATTGTTTGATTGATCCGCCCTTATCTACGGCGGGTAAGCAAGTAAACCAGAGTTTACAACGAGCAAGATATTTTTGCTGTTAGAAAACAATATGCTTTCTTGAATATTTGTTTTACTGAGGACAGGAAATCTGAAGGCAGATGTTTGAGATATTATCTATATCACTTTCTTCTATACATAATAGAAGTTTGATATTTTTTCTCTTCCATATATAGAGAAAAATCTCTAGTAGCTGGAAGACATTAAAGTAGTACCACACATTTTTTTTTACCAGTTATCCCTCAAGTATAGATAAAAAGTGGGTCAGGTGAGAGTTATTGATTTCATTGAAGAGACTTGAAATGTCTGAGGTGAAGACCGTCCACGTGCGTAGTGGTGTGTGATTATGTGGTGGGCCGCCAGATGCTCTACTGCCAGTGTGCCACTCTGGTTAGATATCCACAGGAAGCAGGGCTGGCAGCAGGTGAAAGGCTTTACATGTGATAAAGTCCAAGCCAGTGTCAAAGATCCTGAGCAAGCGTATGCCCTGCACCCGAGACAGATCAGTTACGTTGGTATTTTTGAGGCATGGGATGAGACGTATACGACGATCCTTGTGCGACACGCGACGACGGATTAAGGCTGTGTAAAAGTAGTCCAGATTTTATGGTCACATTTCCTGATGCAGCAGCTTACCGAGAGTAGTAATGTACTCGCCTAAGCTTTTGCACTTCAGTTTTGTACATGTGCTTCTCACAGTCGTGTCGATTCAACGTAACACTTAATATTGGTGGTTGGGAAGAGAAAGAGAGCTACACCCCCATCATCTCCATTGCTGGATTAAATGATTTTTACCCTTTGCATGGTCATTAAGATAGACTCCATACCATACACATGATAATGTGTAAAGGAAGGTTGTAAAGTCTAATACCTTCCATAGCTGGTGATGATAAAAGTTACAATGTATACTGTACGTTAAGAAATATATTACAAAGATTCATACGTTTCCAGAATGAGTGACGGAGGGTAAGGATATAAGGGTCGCAACACTGGAAGTGAAGATGATTAAATAAAAGAAAAACGGGGTTTAGTAGGAGGTAGATGATCCACCTTGTCTATATGATGTTCTGTGATAAACTTGTTACTCTACCTTAGTGAAAACATTGGTATAGTCTCTAGCTCTGTTCTGGTCCCTGGGAACCACTGTGCTCTTCTACGGTGTTCTGGGAGAGTGGTGTAAGGTGTGCCATTATTGGTCTGTTTTTGTTTCAATGTCACATCTACCTTCATACCTGTGTCATACACTCCTCTGTTGGTTGGATTCTGTCCCAGAGTTTCCCAGATTCTTATGAATGTGTTGTACGGTCCTGTACTGGTTAGTCTCTGTGTTTCTTTTTCTGAGCTTTATGCCTTTGCCGTACAGTATTATACTGGTAAGTTTGCGTTTTAGTTTTCGTGATCATTATGACTCTATAGTACAGTGTTGAACCCTCCTGCATTGGGCATTGGTTAGTCTGTGTTCCAGTCTCCAGATACTTATGACTGTTTTAGGTCACTGGTTAGTGTGTGATGCAGTCTCCCAGATCTTTACTAGTGTGTCATGCAATCACCTGTTGAGTCGGTAGGTTATGGTCACAGAGTATATCCTGTGTCTCATGGATGTTATGGAAACCTTCGATGATTGGTGAGTCTCGTGGCTTTCCTTTGGGTTCTTTTCTGATATCCTGGAGTCCGTTAGTATTTGAATGGTTTATGCTTAGAGAGTGGTTGATAACACGAAGGACCATAGCCTTTTTACTGCGTGGATTTTTAAACTGGTTCATGATGGCTTCCAGCTCGTGGACGAGTTTCGGATGCGAGTGGATTCGGTCAAGTGGTCTTGATGGTATTGTCTCTTCCATGACACACCACCACTTACCTGGAGCACGTCAGTATCTTCAAGATTACTTTGTTGAGTGTGGTCTTTACCTGGTATGTTGCTGGCGACTTGCTCCTTGAATGTCTGAATATTGCATGTTGATTAACCTCCTCGAGTGGGCTTGGATCGGGATTGGCCCAGCCGAAGTGGAGGCAGATTATTGGTACATCGTCCTGCTGCTGAGTAGAGGTTATGATGTGCAGTGCTGTTCCAAAGACTAGTATGTTGTGGTCGTGTTGTAGAAAAGGTTAGTTTAAGTGAGAGCTGGGCTGCCTTACTGACTGACCTTCCTTGAATGAGCTAGAGGAACTGTCTTCCCACTGCGTTGCTGTGATTAACTTTCCAGTAAGGTGTGGTTCGTGTTATGATCCTCCGCTGGATAAGGCGTGATCTCCTGCCTGATTCTTGTCTAATATTCATATAGCGTGATAGTAGGTCTATGACGTCACAACACCAGGCGTAATTTTGTCACTTATAGTTGCGATCTTTATTGCCGAGTTATATACAAGATATGGTCATCTGGTTTATGGGAAAAGTTGTGTGTTATTGTTATAGTTTATCCGTCGGTGCTACTGTCCATTGAGATATATTTGTGGACTTCATAATCTGGGATATCTAAAGATTCTTCACCCCTCTGGCCACAGCTGTTGGTGTGGGCAACGTCTTACTTGTAAGTGTCTTCGTATTATACATTTTTTTCTCTCTTCGTTCACTCATGAAGAACGTTATGTTGATTTCATTTCGGTAGTTGTGAATGGTCTGTATGATTGTGTCCTCTACTAAGGCCACTTTCAGGTGATTTTTTTCTCTCTCGTTATCAGGACTGAGCTTAGTTTTCTGAAATGTGCCGAAGTCACTTGGTTCGCAGCATTACTTCGATCTTCTTCCTACAGAAATGTTTGTAAACATCCTTCACAAAAAATATCTGAGTTTCAAGTCCAACAGTATTACAGAAAAAGAAAAGCCCGTGCACTTGTTCAGTGAGTTCATCTGTGCTTGCTTTGGTTTATTTGTTAGCGGTTGTTCCTTGCGTTTCAGTGATGTGTTGTGTTGTAGTTTTTGCTGTTCTTGAGGTCGTCTGGAATAACAAGTGTTGAGCCACTAGAAATCATGTGTCCACTCCATCTTTTCCTTTCCTTCTCGCAGATATTTCATAACTACGATCGTGAATCCTCAGAGGTTTCGAAGAATGTCGCCCATGGATGTTTGTGGAGATAATGGGCATAGAGTAACTCGCCCAAGGAGATGGAGGTAGGCGCATACTGGTGATGCTTAATGATGTCTTGCGAGTCTGTGTTTCCTACCGTCATTATTCATTTGACTCGTAGGAATATATTCACAACTATTTTCTCTTACGTTTTTTGGTTCTTTATAATT
The DNA here is from genome assembly GCA_032361705.1 of Panulirus versicolor. Classification (NCBI taxonomy): domain Eukaryota; kingdom Metazoa; phylum Arthropoda; class Malacostraca; order Decapoda; family Palinuridae; genus Panulirus; species Panulirus versicolor. The sequence continues at coordinate 3,842 of JAUUDZ010452776.1, forward strand.
TCTTCCTCAGTAGCTAACCTCTCGAGCTCAACCGTACGATCGTTGTGGCCTTTAACCTGACTGACCCTTAAGACTCAGGTCAAAGGCCACTCCATCATACCCAAGTTTATGTTTTCATGGAAAACACAGGTGGCGTATTTCGTTAAAGCTTTCGGGCCTTATTCTAAGCTTGCTCTTTAGGGCATTTTATGCATCTTCTGTATAGGTTTTCCGTGTCTCTCGTCTGCCTTCTAGACACACAGTACGAATACAGCTTTAAATTCTTGGTCTTTTGATTTCTTTTGGCCATGTGTGTGTGTCAGTCATGATGACGTTGACAAGAACTGTCTTTCCTGTTTCACGAAGTGAGCAACGTAATCATTTCAAGTTTTTTTTCCTATGTCTGATCCTAGTTTCATTTTTCTCATACGACACGTTATCCAGGTCTGTTATCAGGAAGACACTCTTACAAGCATGCGCTTTATGGGGAAAGAAATGGCACGATGTGTGGATGTTCCCTAGTGCGAAGGATGTCTGTACGTGAGGAGGAGGTCAGGAAGTTTCTCATCCGGCGTCAGGGTGCTGTGGTGTCTGAGACTAGTCCTATTGTGCTTGTGTCTTGTGTGTGTGTGTGTGTGTTGTGTGTGTGTGTGTGTGTGTGTGTGTGTGTGTGTGTATGGGTTTCTGTGTGTGTCTATTTACCTATTTGTACTGAACGGGAATGGAGTTTTACACTCGTGGAGCCCCATCTCTTGAACTTTCTCTGCTCTAATAAAACTTTTTAAACTTCTATCTGCAGCCTTCGTTCGCGGAACTTGAGTCCTCGTATGGAGGGAGGGTCTCAATTTAAGGGCGGGAACCCTGCACCTGTCCCTTAATCCTTGTCCCTCCTCGTCTCCCATTCATTCTGGCCCTTTTCATCTCCTCCTTCCTGCCTCCCTCCTCTTCACTAGCTCACCTGTTTCGTCCACCGTTTCCCGTTCTTATTATTCTTGCAACCTTCCTTTTCTTCCTATCTTCTGTTTTTACACCTGCTTCCCTTCTCCTCGTTTACTCTTAGAATTTTCCTTTTCTTTCATTCGAATTCTCCCTCTCTTCTTCCACATACCGTTTCATATCAGACCTATCCTTCTACTCTTGTCCCTTCCCATATTTCCCTTCCCTCTTATGTGTTCTTTTCCTCACTATCTACCTTTTTTTTTTTTTTTCTTCAGTCCCTTGACTGGGAACCCTACGGTGTAGTACAGGCACACATGGACGCTTTGTATATATATCTTACACTTATTCTCAGCTTTGTTTCTGTTGACGAATCAGCTGCCAATGTTGTACACTTTTCGTCCGGTGACTTTGAGCGTTGGCTATAAGATAGAAAGCCACTGTAGGACGAGAAATATTGATGCTATCAGAGTAGCGCATATAACCAGAACAATCCTCCAGAAATCAGTTCCGTATTGCGTACCAACGCTAGTTAAAAAGTACTTACGAATCTAACAAAAGTAAATGTCTTTTAAATCCACAATCTGTTTAATAGGGTGGATCAGGTCCGTACAGCCTTGCAATTCACAGATGCCCAGCTTGTTAAAGTCAAACATGGACTTCAAGCACTTGTACACCTGTATACGTAATTGTGAAATTTTCACGTTCATGCAAAATCTTTTCTCTCGTTTTCTTTAAGAATCATGTATGTTTATCATCACTTTCAAGACGTGGAAGAAAATTGTTGATGTAACTACTTCTGGAGATGAATCGTCTTCATGCCGCTTAATCAAATAATGGAGTCAAAATTACGAACTTGATTCAAACATTCAGGTAAATAAGAATTTCATTTTCCTCGTAAAGTTTCATTATACATTAATGAAAACAGAATCATCATACGATTTTAGTCATATACAGTTAATGTAACGAGGGGCTAATAATAGAGCATCAAGCTGGGATATAAGAATCTTGTTCGAGGTGGTCCGTGATCCTCTTCTGTAACCAGCGGTTCAAACGAGGAGAAGGATTCTATTCTGCTCGTTTGTCGTTCAACCGAAGTGGCACACTTCATCTGTTTCCTCTGAAGCACTTGACCCCTTGAGTGAGGATGGTGGCATGACCCATAATGCACGTGGTGCTACGACCCTCGAGTGTGATGGTCTGGCCTTTGATCTGATCCTAGAGGCGGGTTAGGTAATTGCCCAGGCCATTGTTCCCAGTGGTAGTGCAGTTGTAGTGACATAGCTGGGTAGACGTCTTGCCATTGTGCTCAAGGGTTCGTGCCGTCGAGTTCAAGGGCTCGTGCTGTCATGCTTAAGGGTTCGTGCTGTCGTGTTCAAGGGTTCGTGCTGTCGTGTTCAAGGGTTCGTGCTGTCATGTTCAAGGACTCGTGCCATTGTTCTCAAGGATTCGTGCCGTCGAGCTCAAGGGTTCGTGCCTTCGTGCTCAAGGGTTCGTGCTGTCGTGCAGAAGGAGGTTCACGATACGCTCGTGAAAGCATTCATGGGTTTTGTACCCTGCATACGCATATACATCATGCATCAACTTCCTCTGCATGTCTCGCACTCGCTCTGCATGTCCGTGCCCACTCCGAGCGGTCACCATCCACTCTACATTCTCCTCACTGCATGTATACTTCTTGCTCTCACTCGCTCTGTATGTTTACTCACTCTGTATGCTTCTTAGTCACTCTGTATGCTTCTTACTCACTCTTTATGTTCCTCACTCAGTTTGTATGCTCGACACTCCGTCTGTATGCTCGTCATTCACTCTGTATGCTCGTCACTCACTCTGTATGCTTCCCACTCATTCTGCATGTTTCCACACAGTGCAAGTTTTACATTCTATCGGTACGCTCAATACTCTGTACGACCTTCACTCCCCATACACTTCCAATCAATGATGATCAAGGCAGCTTAAGCAGTGTCATGCAGTAAATGCCACCGTGGCCCCACCCCCGTGATCAGACTGACCTTTAATCCGTCACCAAAAGTCACTGCTGACGTTGTATGACGTCACTAGTGACATATGACGGCATCCCTGACGCTGTGTGTCGTCACTTGTGACATGTGACGGCGCCACTAACATTACGAGACGTCACCGGTGACACAAGCCGACGCTGCGGATGTTGTTTGACGTCACACGTGACATATGACGACACTAGAGACTGTGTGACGTTACTAGTGACGTTAGGAAGCACACAGAAAGCTTAAAATAAGATTGAAAGACAAAGAGAACGGGCTTTTATGAGACACGGTCCCTGTGCCGGAGCTTGGTGGGCTAGGCGAATCTTGAACAACAGCAAAGTGACGCGTAAGATGATAGACTGATTTTGATCCCTGTTCTTAAATCATTCATCGCCTCCTGCCTAGAAGCAGCACCATCCTCACGAGTCATCAAAAGAAGTCCATCGCTCCTCTTAAAACTAACGATTTTATACTCGTCCTTGTGGATGAGAGAGAGAGAGAGAGAGAGAGAGAGAGAGAGAGAGAGAGAGAGAGAGAGAGTTGGAGGCTATAGCCACGGACAAAAAAAAAAAAGTTCCTATCAAGGCCGGGTCTTAATTGAAATACAAAGAGGTCAATGAAAGGTGGGGAAGAGAAGAAAGAAGGGGAAAGTATCTACTTTAGATGAAGTGATAAGCCTATCTTTTAAGATACTCCAGGTCATAGTTACTGGGAAAGACATGAGAGTGTAAAGAGTTCCGAACTTTCAGGGTGGAGGGAAAGAAACTATTATCAAAACGGCCCTCCCTCATGTTGCCAACGACTGCAGCAGCTTGCCGAATATGGAATGGTCTAGGTAGTGATGGGGGCACACAAGCAGCCAGCTCTCTGGAACAAAAATTAGATTTATACCTATAGAAGAGGGAAAGTGAACCAACATTGTGGCGTACAGCAAGCGGGTCAAGTTTGAAGTTAGCCTTGGAGAGTTGATAAGTCTACTTGCTTTCAACTCGAATCGGTTAAGTAAGGATACAGAATCCACCCCAAATGTGAGAGCAGTACTTCATACAAAGACGGATCAGTTCTTTGTATAAACGAAGCAACTGTACAGAATAGAAGAAATTTCGAAATCTGAACAGCATAACCTGTTTCTTAGAGGCAGACTTGGCTATTTCCGTAATGTGGGGTTTCCAAGAAAGAGTGGATGTTGCAGTTATACCGAGAGAGAGGAAATTTTTGAGGTATTTTCGATAGAGAGATGGGCAGAAAATCGGTCTTGCAGGCATTAAGCTTAACTAGATTTTGTCTACCCCACTGAGATATCCTGTCCAAGTCTGAGCTTATTGAGGAAGGTGTGTCGAGACGAGATGCAGATCGAGTGAGAGAAGGAGCAAAATTAAAAGATGTGGAGGACTGCAGTTTTGAGTCTTCAGCTTATAAGTGCATTTGGTTATTTGTAGAAAAGAGGAAAAAGTTGATGAAAAGGAGAAAAAGTGTAGGAGACGGGACAGAACCTTGAGGAACACACCTGTTGGTTGAGAAAGGGAGAGAAACTGATCCATCAGCATACACGAAAGTGAGGGAAGAAAGCCAAAAGAAGGGAGCTTAGAGATGAGACCTCGATGCCACGCCCTGTCAAAAGCTAAGGTTTGTCAAGGGCAACTACACAGGATTTCCCAGATTTTCTCAGGGATGATGAGAAGACTTTAGTATGATAGGAAATATCATCAGTGGACCTGGCCTCAAGGAAACCATATTTGTCATCAGAGAGAAGGCTGAGAGATTCAAGATGTATAAGGATATGGGAGTTGAGGAGGAATTCAGACTTTGGAAGTTCAAGACATCAAAGCAAGAGGACGATAGTTAGAGAGTAGTTAGTTAATGGAAGTTCTAGACATCAAAGCAAGAGGACGATAGTTAGAGAGCAGTTAGTTAAAGTGGTCACCCTTCTTAGGGATAGGATGTACCAACGCATGCTTCCAAGAAGGAAAAGCTCTGGTTTTTAAACTGAAATGAAACAGACGAACAAGCACTGGTACAAGTGCAAAGGTACCCTCTTTCAGTACACGGGAATGGCTGCCATTAGGACCAACCATAAAACTTTGCTTGTGTCCACAGAGAGAGAAGCGCTTTTCGGACATTTCGAAAAGAGATTACAGTTACGGGCATAGGATTAGGGGGTAAAGGACAGTAAGTCATCCAGTGTAGAGTTAGAGGAGAAATAAGAACCAAAGAGTTACTTTGTCTGTGGGAGAGACAGCTATAGTACCGTCAAAATGTTAAAATAGAGGAAAGGTAGAGGGATAGAAGTCCTTAGCGATGTCCTTAGCTAAGGACCAGTCGATGAAGAGGAGAGGTTATCACACTTCCTCTGAAGAAAAGACCTATAATTGAATAAGGGTGATACAAGACACTTCAGACAACTAAAGCACTTTATCCCGTTTCGATCTCGTGAGCCACCTTTCGCGAACACTTAACCTTGGGCGTCATAGAACTGGTTTACAGCATTGAATGTTGCGATCATGGCCCCCAAGGTAGGAGTCATTAGCCTTCAGTAAACACGCGTAGTGTCAATGACGTCATGCTTCAAATATAAGTAAGAAAAAAAAAATGAATGATGAACGAGGGGCTCCTAAACCGAGCAAATGTGAGGCTTTATACTTATGATAATGCTTACCGCGTGTGATTTTGATTGCTGTCGTTGTTTGACCCATAAGAGTAATAGAGATATTATACAGTAATAACGCAACTCATATTCTGCTGATCCGTCCATTAATCAAGCTCCATGACGGAACGTAGTGCTGTGGTACCTTAATGTATGATTATCAGTAAATTAATCCCGTTGTTGTTGTACTGTCGCTTTGGAAGATTAATATGAATTTCTTTGTTAAGGCTTAGACTGACTAATGTGTATTATATATTCTGAATTGTTTTGACGTAAGTTTGCATCAAATGTTAGGTCCGCTCCCCACTTGCATGGGATGGTCAGATACAAATAGCCTTCAGTGTGTTTAATTGATACAAGTTTTTTATTTCTACTTTGCACACAAATTTGACTCTTTTCATACGAGTCTCCATTCATGGGTCCATCGTCACGAATCAAAAACTGTTCCACCATCACGAACCAAGAACTTCCATCGCTCCCCTGATAAAGAAAAAAAGACATTCCAATAACTTCTTTGTGTGGATATCTCCAACCCTAATCAATTCCCTTATTGCATTTATCCACCATCCTACCCAACCATCTCTTCGTGGTCTATTTCTTCTTGTGTACCACATCCGCTACACCACGGTACAACAAATCGACCAGCCCGTCATGTCCGAAAAGCTGTACATGATCCCAAGTCTTGAATACTTCACACTGTCCTCCCACCTCCGGCAACAAGATATCGATGACGTCTGCAGCAGCGCTTGCTGGAGCTAGCATTATCGAAACATTTCGTAGTCTTTCTGTACCACACGGGATCAGGACCCTTTTGTATACCTCCCGATGCTAAAACATTTTGACAGCTTCCACGAATCACCGTATAATTTTTTTTTATGGCGATTAAAGCTGCGAGTTTAAATTCCTCCATAATGTCATTTTTTTTTTTGTTTGCTTTAAACGCCTTTAAAGTCTTGTAGTATCTATTATTTATTTCTGCCTCGCACCGTTTTACTTCATTTCAACATTTAAAGTGACGTTTGCTTTTTCAGAATGTTTACAAATACCAAATATTTTGTTAATCTATCAAATACCAATCGAAATTAAGGTTTCTTTTTTTTTTTTCTCTCAATTTCTAGCGTTCGCAGGGATGAGCACGAGTACTAATACATCAGTTCCCCCATCAGCTTAGCAAAACTAGAAACATTCTCTTCATAGAAAACGAGTACAAAATGAACGCCAAGGCTGAACACATGTAACTAACATTCTCTGGTGCTTTATGACAGTGCCTCTTTATTCAACGTTTGATGGTCCGTCGACCACTAGGAAATATAGAAGATGAAGATGGGGAGGGAGGGAACTTATACGATTTAGAAAAGGGGAGGTCGTTGAAATGGTGTCTGTGTGGTAAAAGGGAATGTAACAAGCATTTTCTATGAGTATATCACTGAACCTATGACATGGCTGGAGAATATGTCAACATGATCATACCTGTAACATTATCTTGACCCGTACATTAGCAAGTATTTGGAGGAAGGGGAAGTGGGTAACCAATATACATCATTTGATACGTTTTGTATTTTTCATCTGTTTATTGTGAGATTTGAAGTGACGTCAAAATTTTTTCATGAAGACACACGTTTCGCATAATTCCACTGGACGATTAATGATTACAGTAGACGCCTTTGAAATTATATGTCGGCCCTTGCAATCGGAGTAGCGTGATAGTGAAGATACCATTTGTATCTTTGATAAGAATAATTATGATACTACTACTACAACTACTACTAATGATAATAGTAACAGAAACATTATTATTAATCATGAAGATAATGGTTCATAGTCATACTAATAATGATGCTACTATTACTAGTACGAATGATTATGATGATTATAAAATATTAATGAAAATAATTGTAATTGTAAATAGAACGATCAACACTCCAGAATGAATGCAATATGCCTCCTTCCATATATTAACCATTTGCGCTGATCTTCGTCATTGATAACGGATTATTGAAAGGGGGGAAAAAAAAATGCAATTTGAGTCAACTATGAAGGTTACGCATTCGTAACATGAAGCGTTGCCAGTTAATGGCCAAAAAGCATTGTGCTTTGTGCTTTTTAGGGTGAACTTTGACCTCTAAATAACAGCATAAAAAATGGCTTAATTGCAGATGTGATATACGCATTATTTCCCAGCACGTTCACCATCAGCTGTAATCATGCTCACTATAACCATCATTTTCACCATCATTCATCGTCATGTTCTTCATTTTAACACGACGTTCACTATCATTCACTGCCATGTTCACTGTCGCTTACCATCTTGTTCACTTTCATTCACCATCATGTCCACTTCCCACAATGTACACTATTTCTCACTATCATTTTACTACGACTGACCTTGTTCATTATTCCATGTTCACTACAACTCACCGTCATGTTATAAAGTACTCAAGTTCATGTTCATTGCCACATCACTACGTTCATTACGTTATCACAATCATTTTCACTGTCACTCGTCACGTTCACTGTCAGGCATCATGATATTTACTCGCTCATCATCGTGTTCGCTCTCTCTCTTCACCCTGTTCACTACCTCTCACCATCATGTTCAATGCCATTTGTCATGTTCATCTTGGTACCACCATGTTCACTCGCTCACTTTCACGTTCACAATTCTCACCATCATGTTTACCATCACTCGCCATTATATTCATTAGCCCTGATAGCATGCTCACCATCACTCATAACCATGTTGGGACCACTCACCATCATGCTTATCATCACTCACCATTATGTTCAGTACCATTCACCTCATATTCACTGTCACTCACCATCATGTTCTTCGCTTACCATTATATTTGTCACACCATCAATTTCACCGTCCTTCACCATCATGTTTACGCTTACTCACCATCACTGTCATGTTCATCATCACTCATTATCGTAGAACTTACGTATTGGGAGTCTGCTGGTTACTAATAATGTCCTCGATGGTCGGGATTAAGTAAGCTGTTCGTTCCTCATGACACACCACAAGCCATTCGACTTGCCGATACTCACTCAGCTAGTCACTACTTCAGTCCTGAAACTATAAACATCGTTTTCCTCTCTCTCTCTCTCTCTCTCTCTCTCTCTCTCTCTCTCTCTCTCTCTCTCTCTCT
>JAUUDZ010452787.1:0-12554 GCA_032361705.1 Panulirus versicolor
TCCTTGTATTTTAACTTTCTTAAAGGGGAAACAGAAGAAGGAGTCAAGTTGGGAGTGCTCATCCTCCTTGAATGATCAGATTGGGGTGTCATAATGTGTGTGGATGTAACCAAGATGAGAAAAAAGGAGAGATTAATAGTATGTTTGAGGAAAGGATCCTGGATGTTTTAGCTGTAAGTGAAACGAAGCTCAAGGGTAAGAGTGGCTTAGAAATGTTTGGGAGTAAAGTCATGGTTTGGTGAGAGGATTAGAGCAAGGGAAGGAGTAGCACTACTCCTGAAGCAGGAGTGGTGGGAGTATGTGATGAAGTGTAGGAAAGTAAACTCTAGATAGATATGGGTAAAACTGAAAGTGGATGAAGAGAGATGGGTGATTATTGGTGCATATGCACCTGGGAATGAAAAGAGAGATCATTAGAGGGAAGTCATTTGGGAGCAGCTGAGAAAGTGTGTTATTAGTTTTGATACACGAGACCGAGCTATGGTGATGGGTGATTTGAATGCAAATGCAAGCAATTTGGCAGTTGAATTAAAGTTTGGTGTATATGGGGTGTTCAGCGTTGTAAATGGAAACGGTGAGGAGCTTGTAGATTTTTGTGCTGAAAAAGGATTGTTGATTGGGAATACCTGGAATAAGAAAAAGAGAGATATACATAGGTATACGTATGTAAGTAGGATATATGGGGAGATAGCATTATTTGATTGAGTGGTAATTGATAGGCGCCGAAAGAGACACTCTTGGATGTTAATGTGCTGAAAGGTGCAACTGGAGGGATGTCTGATCATTATCTTGTGGTCTTGTGGATATTTTCAGAAAAGAAAAATGTTAGGTTGAATAGAGTGGTGAGAGTAAGTGAGCTTGGGAATGAGAGTTGCGTGAGGAAGTACCAAGAGAGACTGAATGCAGATTGCAAAGAGGTGAGAGAATGGGACGTAAGGGGAGTGGGGTAAGAATGAGATGTATTTACAGAAGCAGTGATGGCTTGTAAAAAAGATGCTTGTGGCATGAGAAGCGTGGGATGTGGGAAGATTAGAAAAGGTAATGAGTGGTGGGATGAAGAAGTAAGATTATTAGTGAAACAGAAGAGCGAGGCTTTTGGACGTGTCTTGCAGGGCAATAATGCAAAGGACTGAGAGATGTATAAATGAAAGAGGCAGGAGATCAAGACAAAGTTGCAAGAGGTGAAAATGAGAGCAAATGAAAATTGAGGTGAGAGAATATAATCAAATTTTTGGGAGTATGAAAAGATGTTTTGGAAGGAGGTACATTAAGTGCGTAAGACTAGAAAACAAATGGGGGTATCGGTGAAGGCGGATAATAGGGAGGTGATAACAAGTGGTGGTAATGTAAGATAGAGATGGTTTCAGTATTTTGAAGGTTTGTTAAATGTGGTAGATGATAGAGTGGCAGATATAGGGTGTTTTGGACGAGGCGGCGTGCGAAGTGAAAAGGTTAGGGAGAATGATTTGGTAAACAAAGAAGAGGGAGGAAAAGCTTTACGGAAGATGAAAGGCAGGAAGGCGAAGTGTTTGGATGGTATTGCCGTGGAATTTATTAAAAAACGGGATAAGAGTGTTGTTGACTGTTCGGTAAGGATATCTAATGTATGTATGACTCATGGTGGGGTGCCTGAGAATTGGCTGAATGCTTGCATAGTGCCATTGTACAAAAGCAAAGGGGATAAAGGTGAGTGCTCAAATTACAGAGGTATAAGTTTGTTGAGTATTCCTGGGAAATTATATGGGAGGGTATTGATTGAGAGGGTGAAGGCATGTACAGAGCATCAGATTGGGAAGAGCAGTGTGGTTTCAGAAGTGGTAGAGGATGTGTGGATCAGGTGTTTGCTTTGAAGAATGTATGTGAGAAATGCTTAGAAAAGCAAATGGATTTGTATGTAGCATTTATGGATCTGGAGAAGGCATATGATAGAGTTCATATAGATGCTCTGTGGAAGGTATTAAGAATATATGGTGTGGGAGGCAAGTTCTTAGAAGCAGTGGAAAGTTTTTATCGAGGATATAAGCCATATGTACGAGAAGGGAGAGAGAAAAGTGATTGATTCTCAGTAAATGTCGGTTTACGGCAGGGGTGCGTGATGTCTCCATGGTTGTTAATTTGTATATGGATGGGGTTGTAAGGGAGGTGAACGGAAGAGCTTGGGAGAGAGGGGCAAGTCTGCAGTCTGTTGTGGATGAGAAGCCTTGGAAGTTAGTCAGTTGTTGTTTGCTGATGATACAGGGCTGGTGGCTGATTCAGGTGAAAACCAGTAGAAATTGGTGACTGAGTTTGGGAAAGTATGCAAAAGAAGAAAGTAGAGAGTAGATGTGAATAAGAGCAAGGATATTAGGTACAGTAGGGTTGAGAGATAAGTCGATTAGGAGGTAAGTTTGAATGGAGAAAAAGTGCAGGAAGTGAAGTGTTTTAGATATCTGGGAGTGGATCTGGTAGCGAATGGAACCATGGAAGGGGAAGTGAGTCACGGGGTTGGAGAGGGGGCGAAAGTTCTGGGAGCGTTGAAAAATGTGTGGAAGGCGAGAACATTATCTCGAAAAGTAAAGACGGGTATGTTTGAAGGAATAGTGGTTCCAACAATGTTATATGGTTGGAAGGCGTGTGCTATAGATAGAGTTGTGCGGAGGAGGGTGGATGTGTTGGAAATGAAATGTTTGAGGACAATATATGGAGTGAGGTGGTTTGATTGAGAAGGTAATGAAGACGTAATAGAGATGTGTGGTAATAAATAGAGCGTGGTTGAGAGAGCAGAAGACGGTGTTTTGAAATGGTTTCGTCATGTGGAGAGAATGAGTGAGGAAAAATTGACAGAGGATATATGGGTCAGAGATAAAGGGAACGAGGAGAAGTGGGAGAACAAATTGAAGGTGGAAGGTTGGAGTGATAATGAATTTAAGCGATCGGGGCCGAAATATACAAGAGGGTGAAAGGAGTGCAAGGAACGGAGTGAATTGGAATTATGTGGTATACCGGGGTCGACGTGCTGTAAATGGATTGAACTAGGGCATGTGAAGCGCTTTGTTGAACCATGGAAAGTTTTGTGGTGCCTGGATGTGGAAAGGGAGCTGTGATTCCGGTGCATTATGCACGAGAGTTAGAGACTAAGTGTGAACGAATTTAGCCTTTGTTGTCTTTTCCTAACGCTAACTCGTGCGCATGCGAGGGGATGGGGTTGTCATTTCATGTGTAGCGGGTTAGCGGCGGGAATAAATAAAGACAGCAAGAGTGAATTATGTGCATGTGTGTATATATATATATCTGTGTATGGATATATATGCATATGTCTGTTTATGTATATATATGTATACGTTGAGATGTATAGGTACGTATATTTGCGTGTGTGGACGTGTATGTATATACATGTGTATGTGGGTGGGTTAGGCCATTCTGTCATCTGTTTCCTTGCGCTAACGCGGGAGATAGCGACAAAGCAATATAAATAAATGAATATATATACATCTGTATGTGGGTGGGTTGGGCCATTCTTTCATCTGTTTCCTTGCGCTACCTTGCTAACACAGGAGACAGTGACAGATTATGATAAAAAAATGAATAATGATACTAGTTTGCTGTTTGCCTTTCAGTAATTCACTAGCTCTCATGTGTAATGCATCAAAACCACAGCTCCCTGTCCACAGCCAGGCCCCACAGACCTTTCCATGGTTTACCCCGGTCACATCACATGCCCTGGTTCAGTCCATTGACAGCACGTTGACCCCAGTATACCATAGTTCACTCTATTCCATGTAAGCCTTTCACCCTCATGTATGTTTAGGCCCCTATCCCTCAAAATCTTTTTTGCTCCATCCTTCCACCCTCAATTTGTTCTTCTGGGTTCTCCTTGTTCCCTCCACCTCTGACACATATATCCTCTTTGTCAACTTTTCCTCACTCATTTGCTCTTTATGTCCAGACCATTTCAACACACTTCTGCTTTCTCATCCACACTCTTTTTAGTTCCACACACTCTCTTCCCCTTTCATTGTTTATTCAATCAAACCACCTCACACCACATATAGTCCTTAAACATTTTATTTTCACCACATCCACCCTTCTCTGCACAACCCCATTTAAGGCCCATGCCTTGCAATCATGCAGTATTGTTGGAACTACCATTCCTTCAAATATACCCATTTTTGCTTTCGGACATAACATTCTGGCTTTCCTCACATTCTTCATTGCTCCCAAAACCTTTGCTCCCGCCCCCACCCTATGACTTACTTCTGCTTCCATGGTTCCATTCACTGCCAAGTCCACCCCCAAGTATGTAAAACACTTTACTTCCTCCAATTTTTCTTCATTCAAACTTACATCCCGAATAACTTGTCTATCATCCCTGTTGAACCTATTAACCCTGCTTTTACACACATTCATTCTCAACTTTCTTCTTTCACACTCTCTTTTAACTCAGTTACCAACTTCTACATTTTCTCACTTAAACTAGCCACCAGTGCTGTGTCATTGGCAAACATTATATTAGTGTTTATGTGGCCATGATTAGGGTATTCAGTTGCCCATGCCATCTCAGATGATATAGAAAAAAGGAAGAGGCTGTTCTTTGTTCCTGACACTGCCTCAGTAATGCAACAAATGGTGAACAAGGATAAAAACACCAAGACTAAGTGAATTAGTCACAGAGAAGCTACTGGTGGAAACTTCTTTGTTGCTGATGAACAAAAGAGAAATCCCAAAGATTCAGTTCACCTAGGTGAATTCACTCAGCAAAGACAGTGAATAACTGAAAGAAAACTGATGTAACTGATGATCTTTATTTTGCTAGTGGGTGCAAGAACAAACCCCAGATTTCTTCTAGCAAGATGAATCTTTGAAATAATTATCAAGTGAACTGATCTTAAAGGAATTATGATGAGGGACTTACTTCTGGACTTACGAACAATTCTCTCGGTTCATGTAAGCACTATAAATTCATGTACCATACAGACAGTAAATCAGTCAAAAGAAGCTGAAGTTACTGACATTTGCATAAAACCTTCAGAACAATTCCATCTATTACTTTCTGCAAAATAGTCTATACAAAAAGTAGGAAGTGAAGTGAAAAGAAATGAAGTTATTATCGTAATGACAGTCACTAAGAAGCACAATAAATATAGCTATACATGGCCTTATGAGCAGTATCATAAGTTCCCTTCAGCATAATGAATCTATTCAACAAGAATAGAGTAAAATTGGCAAATATAAAGTTTTTCTACTAAAATTAAAACCATACCAAAATGGATGAGGAGACACACACACACACACACACAAAGCTAATCACACTTTAAAGATCTGCAGCATAAGGTCATTAGAAGAAAGTCAGATAAACAAAATAAGAAACACCTGTGAAGAACTTTTTACAGTATGGCAGTATTACTCAGCATGCCAACTGCAAGAATAAGAGCAGGAAGCTTGTCCATTATTATAAATGGTTAACAAATAGCACCTGTGTCTGAATGATATTAGTCCTAACACCCACTTGGTACCTAAGTCAGCATTTGTACATCCACTAACAGTTGCACACCTTATTATATGAAGATCTACCAAAAGTATCATATTTTCTATCAAGGCTACTGCCTTGTCCACTATCAAGGCCGCTGTAGTCATCACTAAGTCCTCCATTACTGGTGGTGTGATAAGTCCCTCGCTCATAAGCTTTCCTGCCATCCATGTACTCCCAGCCCCCAACTCCTCCCTCCATACTAGTTGGTATGCTGCCAGGGGCTTGGGGCTTATAGTTTTTTGGCTTTGGTGGTGGAACAGGTTTGTAATTACTGCTCTTTGGTGGAGGTAGTGGCTTGTAATCTGATGATCTGAGGATAAACATAAAAGAAATTTCTCAAATGATTCATCATGATCCAGTAGTTTTCAATGAAAGAAATGTCAAATTTCTAAAACATTTTTTACAGAATATCAAAGAGAAATTGTAAAAAGCTGTAAAATTTCATTAGTGAAATCAAAAGTTAATGACACAATATTTCTGCCAGTTTCATACTGAACTTTAATAATTTACCTGTAAGGATCATCTGAACGGTAGGTGGGTGGTTGTGAGGACGATCGTGAGTATCTGTAAGGCTCGTGTGGCGATCGTGGATGTAATTTGCTTTTGAGATCATCATGAGCATTGGGACCCAGGGATGGGTTCATCATGTCGTAAGGACTCTGAGGATGTGTCCAAATGTAATATATTTTTAATTAAAAACAGTTTTTCCTTAAAGCTCAATTACTATCTAACTGTAATCATCTCATATCATAGGTTGGTATGTACTATGTCACTTACTGTATAGGCACTTAAGTCACACTTAAGGACTTGTCTGTATCCCATTCTTTAATATCTGCTTTCAACTGATCATCCTTAAATACAGATATCCCATTTACAGCTTCTCAATTTGTTTCCATAGAAAATTTTTGGTAAATAAAACTTTTCTTCCCTTTCTACACACTCAAATAACCAGAGTGCTCCTGCCTTATCCTCAATTACTAACTTCATTTTCCCCCAAATCATTTTCTTGAGGAAAAAATAGTGTAAGTGATAGGACTGAAACCTGATACATCATTGAAAATAGAATAAGAGGGAAAAGTCACTCCATCAATGAATAGTGGAATGGATAAGCTAGAGAGGAATCTATGCACTAGGGAAACTAGTGAATCAGAAAATCCAAAGGAAGAAGCTTTGGAAAGCAAAGTCTTATCCCACAACCTGCAAGACCTTTAGAGGATGTTGAGGATGTCATCAAATCTCTGAAGGTAGAGGACCACAAATTAGTCACAGGGGAGAAAGGACCACTGATAGACCTTGCACCATAAAGAAATACTAGTGACCAGAAAGGAGCAAATGGGATTTCTAAGTGTATGAGAAAGTGAGATGTACAGAGAAATTCAAAAACTTTTGGAGACAGAAATGAGAACAATAGGGTGACAGTTGGAAGGGTTAGAAAGGTTTCCTTTCTTAAGGATGGGATGCATCAAGGCATGTTTCCAAGAACAGGGAAAAGTCTGGATTTGGGAACAGAGATGAAATAGGCAAGCAAAGACGAGCTATCTCAGAGGAACACCCTTTGGATTTCAGTTGTTACCTTCACCGTATGCCTCATCCACTTAAAGCTATGAACACCCTACATGGGGATGGTATAAGATAGGAGGAGAGTAAGGCACTAAAAAGAGCAACTTCATCAGCAGGAGAGTTAGCTATTGATTGATTAGGTCAGGAGAAAGAAGGATCTCTGATCCCAGGAAAAATAAAAGGTCATCCCTCAACAAAAATTACTTTAACCACTTTTGATGAAGAGCTGATGCACAGATGGTGAAATGAGCTTGATTTGTTTTGACACTGCACTCAAAAAAGCATTCTGTGTTGACCTCTGTGACCTTAAAAAAATGGTGTAAGATGTCCACCAACTATGACAACACAAAAGTGTGATTACTCTTTGCTATTAGCTTTTGTGTGCTTTTGGGTTACACTTTCACACTTACTCTGCCCCATCCCTTAACTTTGCATATCCTTTATGCAGTGTGTCTTTACTCTTTGTATATAACTGATTTATTATCATATAATCCCAGAACCCATTTAAAAAAATCCAAGAGATCCTACAACTTCATGGCTGTGATACAATCAGCCTACAACTTCATGGCTGTGATACAATCAGAAGCAGGGACAGGATGGACTCCTTTGAAGTGTTAAGTATTCTGACAAGTGTGTACTCAGTTTCATCAACACACATATACACAACACAGCCTTGTGTAATTCACCTATGGTCCCGAGATAATGTCCCAAAACCAAACTGTCTCTAAAACAATTCACAAAACAGACAATTGTACAGACAGTTAACAAACATGAGCTAATTATGTCTTATCACAATTTTGGCAGCAGGAGGGTACAATTTTTTTTCATCTAGTTCTGATGATATGGATGGTGAAAAGAGAACAAAAAGCAATGCAAAACTCCAGAGGGAGCAAATAATTTCTGAGTATTCTGAACTTAGAAATATACAACCACACACTGGAATAAAGTGAAGGCTCAAATTTTTGGGAGGGAATATCAAGCAATCACTTCTATTAATGATAATAAAAGAAAAATATTTGACACAACTTCATCAATTATTCAGTAAGAATAAAATGGCATGAATAAAAAGAAACTAAAAAATTAAAGATTAAAGTAGGTATAATACTGATCAATTAATTTCTCAATTATAAAACCCAAGGATCCCTTTCATGGAGGGATCCTGCAACTTCAAGGATGCACTCCAATCAAAAGCAAGAAGTTCCTCTACGAGACTGTGCTGTACAGTACTCCTTCTTGTTTGATGATAATACACACTCATTAACTTTTCATTTGCAGCATACCCACATGCAGGCAGAATCCAGTTACACAAGTGATTGTAATTTGAAAGTGAATGATAAGAGGAAGGGGAATTTTACATGATGACCTCTGAAATAAGTATGAAAACGACCTGCAAAACTGCATATCTGAATGAAATTCATGACTGGAATCTTATGAAGATCCCATAGTGTGTTGCTATAAACAGTAAAATAGTTCAGTCAGAGTATGCTGTGTCACCTATGCTACATTATAAAAGCTACTACAATATAAAAGCTACTTTCAGTCAAATGCTCTAGAAACCTCAAGAGGATCCTCATGAAACCCAGATAGCAATATGTAAGCTCAATGTGTAAAAGTCAGAGGACATCATTTGTATAAGTGCACCCAAGGACAAGAGTAAAGGACAGAGAACTTGAGAATGAATTACTGTATAAAGTATTATTAGTTAAAACACTTCTAATTCAATATAACGGGTATGAATACTTTCAATGATCTTTTAATGGACACAAATGTAAATACTAATCATGAGCATGAACATACAGTTTAAGAGAATTTACGAGCATCCCTGATGTGATATTTGATTCTGATGTTTAGAACATTACAATGGCATAAGCATAATAATGGTGTACGCTAAGATAAAAACATGCACAAGACTATTTTTTTCCGGAAGGATGAACTCTAAAATTAATGCAATAAAACAAATAAAGCTGACAATAAATATTCAGCTATTACATGCAGTGCAATGCTACAGCCAATGTGCTAACCTTGTGCTGGGGGTCTACATTGTTGCCACGTCCTGTGTTCATGTAGTTGCCATCATACTCCAGCTCCTTCCCAGACCCAAAATCCTGACCGGACCTCACCCTCCCAGGTTTACTGGTACGGTCTACCTTTGGGGGTACTTCTGGCCCTGCCTCATTAGTGTGACCATTGAGGTATGGGGGTGGGGCCATGTTACTGCCCTGCCCTTGTGGGGAGTATCCCGCATGAGGTGGGCCACGGCCAGAAAGGGCAGTGGGGGAGCGACGATGATGAGGTGAATGCATAGGTTGGGGTAATGTCTGCTGAGGAGGCCGGTTACTATACCCTGGTGGAGGCACAGACGAGTATGGTGAGCCAGGTATGGAACCCATGCCTCCTCCCCCTCCACCACCTGTACCACTGCCTTGAGTGCTTAAAGGTGGGCGGGATGAGTAAAGGTCAGAGCCATAGGAACCTCCACTGGCGAAGCCATACTTGCTGTCACCCCCATGGGATTTTCTGCGGTCATCGTAGGCATCATTGGGTCCAGGATGCTGTAACAAAGGGGCAGTGCAACATGCAGACCACACAATGCTGTGCAAGAAGCTTCACCATGCCATATATTCACTTTTTTAACATACAAATAAAAAAGCATGAAGTATTCAGGTCTGTTAAGATCTAGAATGTTTCAATAAAAGAGGATCTGTGGGATACAGTGTCTGAAAGCAAGTGAAAAAAAAGGAACACTCATATTCATAAATTTTACTACAGAAAAAATGATCTAAGCTCATACTCCTTAATTTTAAGAAGATGAAATTTTCTTCAAATAGATGTCACGACCTAGATGTAAGAAACATAAAGGGATTGCTGAGGTACAGAGCTTTACCAATGATACAGACACTTTACAAGGTGCAAACACAACTAATATGGCAAATATCTTAACAGAGGTTAAAATATTTGATCAAAGGCACAGATATTTAATCAAGGTTTCAGTAATAATAAAAGATGTGATCTAACAGAGACCATTCAAAACACTTCATGCCTTTATGAATTTCCACATACAGTAGACTCTAGAAAATAATGGTTCAAACAACTCAAAAAAATTCATTTTGTCTAGTAAAGTACCCTTTTATCATGTTAGAAAGATTACGCATCTGTGACTAAGGATATGCTTTGTATAATATCAGTTTTCCTTACAAGTTAAATACATGGACTAATTTTTTTGAGTTATTGCAAAAACAAAAATTCTGACATGCAATAAAGTTTTATTCTATCTTATTCCAACCAAGTTAGAGTAAAAGCTCAAGACTTAGAAGGCATATTGGTCTTGGACTCATCTGAACAAAATTTAATATTCTTTCTTTCTGATGGGATTTGTCTTGTTAGCACGGTATATGAGAGTCCTTACTGTCCCACCTCTGAGGTCCTCCTTCCATTATTTAGAGGGACAATGTGCAATAAGTTTTCCTTTTTGCAGTTCCATAGGACTACTGCTTATAATAAGAGCCTATGGGCACTCCCAGCAACAGAAAGGTCTATTTCAAAATCATCCCTCACCTAGGATGATCTTTACTATCAAACTTGTTTAAGCTTGGATTTTCATACCTTTCATCTTGTATGTGCTTGTCATCAGCAAGATATATACATATATATATACATTGGGTTTACAAAAAACTTGTATTCAATCTTTAATTCTACATTTCTAGACTTAAGACCAGATGCTTAAGTGTTATTTTTGAAGTTCACTGTGATGCCCAATGTGACCACAAAGAGTCTGGCCACAGTAACTCAGTAAAAGGCCATGTCAAGCAACCTAAACTTTTTCTTAAGTACTTGGTTTACTCTAAAGATGGATGTTTATTTTCCAAATGTGATCAGCTGCATATCAATCTGCTATGTACATGAAGCAATATAAGTACTTCAATTGGCCATAAGAATCTTTGTGTGTCTCAATACTACTCATTACTTTGGTAACATAGATTATTTGTTAAACCAAGAATTTAATGGTATTTTTCAGCCTTTTTCTCAATAGGGGTTCCTTTTTTAACCTGTCACTTGCCTGAAGTATAGGTATCTGTCCCTTCTAGTGGAGCTTGTACAATTTACTTTCCCATTCCAGTGTTTGTAATGATAGTGTCTGTCTGGGTAGAATCCCTTGTTGGATCACTTCCTTTTTAGAGGCTCTCAGTGCAGACTATCAGACTCCTATAACTAGGTTCACTTCACACAGAGAGGAGTGGAAGTTATAGTCCAGGGCTTGTGTCCAGTTGCATATGTATTTTCTTTCTTACACAAATGCTCCTCCTGCTTAATAAGTCAGTCTGGAAGAGAACACTAGCCTCATTTGCTTACATCTACTCTTTAGCTGTCATGTATAATACAATACCAGAGCCTCACTATTCACAGAATGAGCACCACAGATAATTCAATTGTTTACTTTGACTACTTCACATGCTGTGGTTCAGCCCACTGATAGCTTGTCACAGCCACCCCTAACATCGATCCAGTTCATTCTATCACATGCATACCTCTCATCCGCCTGAACATTAAGGCTTTGATAACATGAAATCTCTTTCACTCCTTCCTTCCACCTCCTTCTTCTACTATTCTCCTCACACCATTCACCTTCTTGCAAAAATTTTTTTTGCTCTCCCTTAAGTTTGCTGATACTCTCACCCATTATCTTATATACACACCCCCTCCCCAACATACATCCGAGTTCTGTTCTGACCAACTGGTCAGATCTCAAAAATGGACATAAGTCAGATGTATGTCAGCATGGCATGTAGAATTCGTATATCTGTACAGCATTCTTTTTCCCTACTCAATTTCTATCAAGATTATCTTGTATTCTATTAAACCAGCTTTATTATATGATTTTGTAGTTTCTTTTTACTTTATATTTAAGATTCTTTACTTCATATTTTCCTTTTTATTTTTCAATTTATATTTTTTCCCACTGTATGTACAGATGGTCGTAATTCGCATGGGTCATAAGTAGGTGTACTGTCTTTTCAGCTCTCATGGTTTCTCTTGTATACCTCCCAATCACCCACAGTCCTTCCCTGCATATACCAATAGCATTAAGTGAACTAAGGCAGAGGTTGGCAATGACTCACTCAGTTGGGACAATGATGCAAACTAATATGATTTCTGTAAAATTTCAA
The DNA here is from genome assembly GCA_032361705.1 of Panulirus versicolor. NCBI lineage: Eukaryota > Metazoa > Arthropoda > Malacostraca > Decapoda > Palinuridae > Panulirus > Panulirus versicolor. The sequence continues at coordinate 12,235 of JAUUDZ010452787.1, forward strand.
CTTGCTGCTTAAAAATAAGCACATGTGTTTCCTTTTGGTAACATCACCTAACCATATCACTCAAACTACTTTCTGGCCACTATTATACAGGCAAAACTTATGAAAATATCACACAAATAACTGAGAAAGATAAAGAGCTTTAATGTCCATATTCTAACTGTCAGAAAAATGACTCAGTGGTATCATGTGCTATGGAAGCACACAATAAACAGGGCAGCTAAATCTGGAACTTATATATAAGCTGTGGTAAACTTGAATGTGCTAGACTACAGATTTTGGGAGTTCAAGTTTTGAGAAACACATATTTTTGATGATCTACT
>JAUUDZ010452798.1:0-12554 GCA_032361705.1 Panulirus versicolor
CATGTGTGCGAGGTAGTGCTAGAAAAAGACAACAAAAGCCGCATTGGTTCACTCTCAGTCTTTTCCTAGCACTACCTCATGCGCGCACGGGTGGAAGGGGATGCTGTTTCATGTGTGGCAGGGTAGCAGCAGGAATGGATGAAGGCAGTATATATGAATATGTACATGTGTATATATATATGTATATTATTTCTGTATATCATACCTCTCGGTGCACCTCCAGGCCTTCTTCCTTGTTTGACTCTCCTCTCAGCTTTAGCTTTCTCACCCTCATTCTTATTGATTAGAACTCCCAAAGACCAAACTGTATTAACAGCTTATAAACCCCTTCCATTCAAACTGATGTCCATGCATTTGTGTACACATTATATACTTTATATACTTTCAACATACTATAGTCCTTCCACAGATATCATAGAAGTGGTTGATCATTCCTCCCAGTTCTTCCTCTTGATTCAGCTCATAGGACATCATCATTCGTCACTGTATAAATGTTGTAGTTTCCATTAGTTCCCTTTATGGTTCATTTGTGTACTGCATTCATCCTGCCCTTACCTCATTTAATGCTCTGTGTAGAAAAATATCATACAGCTGTGATGGCATTACAGTTATGATGCACTATGACAATTATTTCAGACTTTCTCTTGTACCACGCTGTTTACTTTTATGCAAGCACTTTTTTTTATCATAAAGGCTGTTAACAACATTGATCAATCTTCTTCACATACCACAGAATGTCAAAACTTCCCAGAACCCTTTCCTGTTCATTTTATAGGTATACCTTATCTCAGTGTATAGATGCTACATACATTTTTGTCCATTATATCAGAAAGATAAAATGAAACAGTCAGGGATACCAATGAGAATGTTATCATTATGGTAGTTGCTATGAAAAAAAATCACATTCTGTGACCGCTAATCAAATGTTATTATCATAGAGGACCAGTTACCTGAAAATACGTTCTATAATCATCAATGTCTTCTGACATAATGCTCATAGTACTGTTTTTGGCATGCAGTATTGTACTCCTTGTTTTAAAACCACCAAAGGAGTCATTTACTTTTGGATAGATATCACCTTTAGTCAGTCTGTATGACATGATAATCATACTCATCTTTTGACATGTTTCTCACAAGTTCTGAGATGTCAGAAAAATAGTCACTGGCATGATCCCATGTTAGATCAATTGGTAACTATGATGATGTGTATTCATATTGAAGTCCAGCATGTGGTATCACTCTAAAGTTCATTATATTTTAATTTGCCTGTGCTTTTCATGATTGTGTACAATATTTTTGTGTGATATGACTGTTTTATATGATTGTACAAACATTTTTAAAGTTTGTTATATTGCATGACAGCTTGGATAGATGATTAATATTCTTACTTTCCTATGAACATTATCTCCAGTGAATGCAGGCATTTCATATCAATAGTTTTTCTTATGAATTCGTTGTACTGGGTAACAGTTTCCTGTTGTGGGCTTTGTGCAAATAGTGATATAGAAATAGTGCCATGAAATGCAGTGTTAAATTGCATAATGATGTACATAAATTCTTCAGTACCTTTTATGTCTCCATGAAAGCTACAAGCCATTGAAATATAGTTTTTCAGAATCTTGTATTTTATTTGGCTATTTTTTCTTTTCCATTTTGCAATTTATTCTCCCAAACATCTTTTCAGACACAAGCAATCTCCTGATCAGTGTTTATTGAGGTGAGTTTTGATAAATATGCACACATAACCAGGAACAGAGATCTTAAAATCAGTCGATGCATGTTGATTATATTACCATGATATGTCTTTGCATGCCACAGCTTTGCTTGACAATTGTATTTGTACAATATTTATTCTGTATATGGAAATGTTTTACTGCATGAATATTTCAAGTGATATTTCTAGTCTGACATCAAAACTGCATATTATTAAAGGTAATATAGCCATAAAGGTTTCATAGTTTAACATCATGAATATTACAATCTCATTACCAATTACCATTTTTCAGTCAGTGATTTTGCTGTATATAGGAAACAGATAGATCTAACTTGCATTGCTATTTTCAGATGTTCACCATAGTATGCTTGATTGTATCAAATTTATTTTATTTGCCATGCTTATTTTTACTGCATGAATGATTCAGATGATATTTCTAGTCTGATGTTAAAACTGCATATTATAAAAAGTAATATAGTCATAAAGGTTTCACAGCTTACATCATAAGTATTATGGTCTCATTACCATTTTTCAGCCTGTGATTATGTATACAGGAAACAAATAAGACCTAATAGCATTGTTGTCTCCAGACATTCACCATAGTATGCTAGATTTGATCAAATTTATTTTATTTTCCATTATTGATATTATGGCAGTTTAGTTTAACAGACGTGCACATTCAGTTGTACCACAGTTTCCACCAGATTGTTTTTCTTCCCATGATAAAATATGGTTTAACATCTTGGTGAACAGATGCACGGTTACATCTGTTATTTTGTTATTTTTCTGTCATGTAATAGGACTCTTTCTATGTCTTCTTAACCACCCTATCTTTCATTATGGGTTTTAGAATAGAATAATCTTGAATACAGAGTAATGTATCACTTTAGTGGGTATACATTGTAACAATAGAAATTAACAAGAAAATAATGCAAATGCATTTTAAGCCATAAGATGAGTGGGGTTGGGGGCAAAGGTTCTCAAAGTATTGAGGAATGTGTGGGGAGAGAGAGAGAGAGATTGCTATTTGGGTAGGCTAAAATGGTTATGTTTGAAGATATGGTAGTCCCAATGATGTATGGATGCTAGGCATGGGTGGTAGATGCCATTGTGCAAAGGAGGATGGATGTGTTAGAAATTAAATGTTTTAGGCCAGTATGTTGCTCTGAGGTGGTTTGATTGAGTAAATAATAAAAGGGTATGGGAGAAGTATGGTTTAGAGAGCTGAAGAGGATGTGCTGAAATAGTTTGGTCATATGGAAAGAATGAGTGAGGAGTGGATGACAAAGAGGATATATGTCAGAAGTGGAGGGGAGAAGGAGACCAGATTGGAGATGGAGGGATGGAGTGAAAAAGATTTTGAGTACTAAGGGTCTGAACATGCAGAGGAGTGAATGGCAAGCACAGGACAGAGTAAATTGGAGCAATGTGTTTTGGGGGATTCCGTGTGTTGGTGGACTGAACCAGGGCATACGAAGCAGTCAGTAGAAACCATAGAAATGTCAGTGGTCCTGGTTGTGGATAGGGGGCTATGGATTTGGTGCATGACAGCTAGGGAATGGATGTGAGTGAATGGGGCCTTTCTTCATCTTTTCTTGGCACAACCTCATTAACATTGGAAATGGTGAGCAAATATAAGAAAAAATGGTTACATATTTTGTTGCATATGGAATGTTTTTCCAAAAATTTCTATACCTCTTTATGTAAGCATATTTGTTAGCTTTCAGTTAACACTAGAAATGGTGAGCAAATATAAGAAAAAACGATTTTGTATTTTGTTGCATATGGAATGTTTTTCCAAAAATTTCTGCACCTCTTTCAGAATGCTGTCACCAAGTTCATTTTATTCCAGCACATATGTTTGCTTTCAGAATGCTCTGTCCATTATTTGTTTGATTAAAGTTTTTTTCTTTAATCTGTTGCTTATTCTTTACTTTATGCTACTACTTACTCCTCTGTCATTTAGTCCTGTTTTCCCTTTCCATTTTGTTATGACCAGATTACCTTAATTCATGTCCCTATCAACCACACTTGTCTTCATTCCATTGTATCTCTGCATGTTGTGAAAGGAGACCAAGGAGGCTGGATTTGATACTATTCACTACATCTTTATTGAAAGCATCTCAATTTTAGGCATATTCAAACTTTGATAAGGTTGATGTACATGTAGTTTCTTTTAAAGAGGATTCATGTACTTGATCTACCCATTTTAGATGGGAAAAGAGATAATGAAATTAAAAGAAAAAACATTTTTCTTTTAAAGCTGTGTATCCTCTGTTGTAAGTAGTAAATTATTTTGCTTACAACAACTTTGGAAGCTTTTCTATAAAAGAATTGAAAGAAGTCTATCATTCATAATATGTATTATGAACATGTACTTTGCATTGCCTTTCAGTTGTCCATCATATACTTTTTTTACTTTTTTCCCCACCTTATTTTTGTCATATATCTTCTGTTGTTAGAAAATTTCCACATCTTCACATTATAAAAACCCAAAGATGCTTAGATTGTTTTTCAGAAGGATCTTTTATGTTGATTTAGATGAGTGAGTAAAACTCTTGTTACTTGTACTATTCAATAAGAATGTATCAAAATATATCGGTTCTCTTTAATTAAAGAGTACACTTGAGAAGAGAGGAGTATGACTAGAGGGTTAGACAAAACTGGGGTGTAAGGAAGAACTAGTGATATTGAAATGAAAGAAAATAATCTTTTAGTGAGCAGGTTTGAAAGTTTGTGCTAGTGTATGATTTGTAGAGTGATTGTTGCCTCCCCACCTTAAAAAGAAAAAATGAATAAATACATTATACAGAATTCCAAAGCAAATAGACCAAACTTTTTTGTTTAACATTGAGCATTTGAATTAGTGAAACTGTCTTTGTAATTGAGGTATAACCATGATAATCTGATATCAGAAAAGGATGGAGTAAAAAAGATTTTGAGCAGTTGGGGCCTGAACATACAGGACGTTTAAAGGCGTGCACAGGATAGAGTGAATTGGAATAATGTGGTATACTAGGATCAACGTACTGTCAGTGGACTGAACTAGGCCATGTGAAATGTCTAGGATGAAATATGGAAAGGGTCTGTACGGCTGGGTTGTGGTGAAGTGGTTGTGGCTGTGGTGCATTACACATGATGGCTAGAAAATGGATATGAGCAGATGCAGATTTTCTTTGTCTATTCCTGGCACTACCTCACTGAAGCTAGAAAGAGCAATTGGGTATGAAAAAATATCAGAAAATCTGTAGAAATGCAGGATCTTGTTTTTGAAGTAGTTTCTTTAGCTCTCATACAGACAGAGTTTAGAGTATCTGATGTTGTAGGAATATCAGATTCATGTAGAGAGAAATATGCATGTAAATTGATATTGACTGATATTTTATGATATTGACCTTAGAAACAGCACTGCCCATGCCTCAACTATGTACCATAGAAAGTGACCAAAAGGGTGGGAGTTGGGGTTGAAAATCATACCCTACTGTAATACCACCTGTGAAAAGTAGGAACCGAGAAGGAGTAAATTGGCATTTTTTCATGAAGGCTCAGTTCCTGATGCATCCTCATTTTGGTAGGAGGGATGAGTATGTAGAAAAGGAAAACCTAATGTAGATTTATCTTTTGTAAGTCTTTGATATGTTCCCATTTGAGGAGAGAGATGGCCCTTACAAAATGTATTGTATTACTCTGTATGTTGGGAAAATAGATCCATGAATTTATCGTTGAGGGGTGATTATTTTAAACAAGTAATTGTATTATCTTTTGATGATAGGTAAACTAATTCTAGATTTTTTTTATTTTTGTGAAAGTTTATTGCACAGGTATCATTTTCAATAAAGAAGAGATAGGGGATCATGCTGGTAATTCTTTAGGTGAATGACTTAACTGATGAGGAACTGTCCTGATGTGATGCTGACCCTTTCAGAATAGATGTAATTTTCTTTTGTGTTGAAAATATTTCAAAAATAAACATTGATTTGATAAGGCTTACCACTACTGTTAATTCTGAAAGGCCAATACCACCAGGGAAAAGAATAAAGTGAAACCAAAGAAAAAAGAAAAGGTCAAAGATCTTTCTCTTTCTTTTTAGTAGATATAGAGGCTTTTCTGTGAACTTCAAAAACTTGTACTGGACATAAATCATGTACAACTCACAAAAATATATAGGAAACACTTAGCAGTAAAAGTAAACAAGGAGGAATTATAGTAAATATGATACTCTCTTATAGGCTAAGATGACCATGTAGTAACTGTTTTGTGCTAGAATTGAACATGTTGTGGTTACCATGAATGCACTTGATTCATGAAATGAACTGGGAATGCTCTTAGATAGCATGAAGCACTAAAATTAAACCTGCTGCAGTTATAATCAATATGCAGCAGTTGCAGGGAATAGCATGAAAACATGGGTAGAGCGCATACATTGGCTGTGCTCTTGCACTTAACTTGGAGCACCTAAGATAACTCAGTTACCACGCAGGCACCTCTAGGTCTGCATGATAGTTGATTTCTTAAAAATGGTCATGTAAATAAAAAAATGCATAAATCAAGTAATGGGAATAATGGAGATCAGGGGGTTTCATTATTGATAAGATAGTACCAAATATTAGACCAGTTAAAAAACAGTGCATGTATCAGGAAATGGAAAATACTCAACATGCATATTGTGGAATGAAATATGTAATTAAGATCAGAAAATAACAAACTTTGAATCCTGGTGCAGCCTTCTCTTCAAGGGAAATGTACGTTTTTGAAGGCTTTCTCTTCCGAGATAATCCAGTCTTGCCCACATGAAGAATCTGCTTATGGAATAACTACCTTCCTTGGTAATAGTCTTGAGGGTTTGTGGAAAATTTTCAGGACTAACAATAGAAGCAACTGAAGCCTCATGAGTCATCTTGATGTGGCATTTGTAACACTTCCCAAAATTCATGAACCAACCAGGACTTGCCTGAAATGTCTTCACTCCTCCTTATTCTGCTGCCAAGCCATGATGCAGTCTCTAGGCCTTTGCTTGTATCACTAGCTTGATGATGGGAACATTTATGTACTCAGCATGTATTCCATTCTCTTCATAATTAAGCTTTAGGAATACAAGGTCTTTGATGCTGTCTATCTATATCTCTGATGCCTGTTCCCTTCAGGAACTCCCTCAGTGGAGTGGCCACAGCAATAGTCTCCATAACCAGTGAACTCCAATGCCACTTCTTAGCCTCTAGTGCATCACCATAAAAGACCACTGGCAGAGGGCCAGGCTAGTGCAGTGTTTGCAGAGGCTCCTACTGACTACTTCTAATGTTCCTACTTACTATTTCTACCTAATAGTCCTACCTGAATGTTCCTTCCTACTGCTTCTATCTTTTGTTCCAACTATTGTGCCCAAAGGCTGGGCTAGCACATAGCACTCACCTCAGGAAAATCTAGAGTTATGAAGAATGAGCTGTGTGAGTTAAGTGTTGTGTGTGACTGGGAGAGATTTATTGTATATTTGTGGACAGAATGCCAGCAGTCCACGTGTAAGTGAAACAGAAAGAAAAGACTGCTACCTGGGTCAGAGGAGTGCATCATGACAACCAGTGAAGTGCTGGGTTACTAAGCAGCTATCACTAACCCTCCTGATACCCAGGTGGGTAGTACTCATAATATACCTCCCTGGTCGTTGGCTGCCGTCCAGCTACTACCTGATTATTATTTCTTTCTTTGTATTCACCTTTATCTTCTCTGCACTATCGCAAATAGTTTGTAAAGTAGATTCACTGAATCCAGGGGCACACTTAATATCAGCTGGTCATTCATCTTTCTCATAACATTTGAGCACATCTTTAGTAACTTCATTAGAGATGGCCCTATGCTTCTTAGCACCACTGGTACCAGGAGAACTTAAAAGACTCTCTGGTGGCATATTGCATGGGGAAAACACAGAATATACAGTATACTGCAGCACAAAATACTGTAGTACTCTGTGACTATAGACTGTATTCATGCCATGTATATGTGTGCTTCTTGCATGGCATTAGCAATGCCACATCATCACACTATCATCCCAGTGATGATGGCATTATTCCAAACTTAAGTCTGTGTGAATGAAAAAAAGGTGTAAATGGACCATATGTGTTATTCTGAACATGATGTAAATCAAAGACTTGTAAATCTAGAGGTCCCTGTATAGGAAACTTGGCATGTATTTAATAGAACACACTGGACATATGTTGAGGATCTGTTTGAATGTTGGATGTACCTGATTCATCCCTAGAATTGGGAATGTAAATGATAATAGTATAGTTAATAGATGTAGTCCACATTTATTGAATGCAATGTATTGCTTACGAATATCATGCTCATCAGTGAACGTGGAGTATCTCTAAAACAAACATGCCTTGATAGTGAATTTGATGAATGTATAGAGGACTCAAAAGGATAGACATTGTATATGTATGTCTCATTGCTAACATGGCACTATTACTGATGACTTGGGAGCTTGACAACTTTTTTCATTGATAACATAGAATGCTAATAGAAACTGTAGTGAACAATAAAAACCAAATAGATGGATGAATATGCATATAGTGTTTCTAGATCCATCATACTGTACTTGGAATTTATATGGTAAGTCTTGAGCACTTCAGAACTGATGAACTTATAGAGAACAGAGAGTGGGACCAGCAGATTTGGGACATACCTCCCATAATAATATGATGCATATTCAGTAAATATGATGTACATGCAGTGAACATATGATTACAGTGAATGTGGAATACTTGTAATGAATATAGTGCATTTTTTTTTAGATTTTGATGATGAAATCTTTCCAGATGTGCTTGCTATCTGCTAATTACTTACTCTTGTTAGATACTATTCATTTTCTATAATTGCTCCTAGAACATTCCTATGAAAGAGTTCCAATGTTTCCCAGGACTTCTTTCTAAAGGCTTCTGCGGCCCAAGGCTGTAGCAAGGAAAGGGGACTCCTGTGGAGAGAGAAATTGCTTGATGAAACTGTATTTCTGACGATACAGCCTCAGTAAAGACGACTTTTCACTCGTGGTGTAACCTCTTGCAGGCGTAGTCTAGTAACACCCTTTTTAGATACTAAATGCAGTTACTAGGATGCAGAAAAATTTGTAAATGGATTGCTTGTTTTAGTTAATGATAACACTGTCAAACCAACCTTTGATCACTTGTACCTTAATTATGAGCACAAATGTGTTATGTTGAATATTATTTCAAATGAATTGTGTTGTTATTGTCCCTATTGTCCCTGTTTTTAAGTAAAGTTGAGAGTTTATTGCATTTATTTGCATTTGTCACATCATCATGTTGGAGGTATTTGATGTTCTGAAATACTAATTGTTTGCGTGTAAGCATCTTTTGTGTTGCCAGAATTCAAGATTACTACAGTAATCAGATAGATTCATTGTGGCTGTTTTAGGTTTCTGTCAAGAAAATGTTATAATTGCAGCATTCATTACTTTCAGACGTATGTGTGGTGATGAGTCCACCGTAACAAGCGTGAGCTTCACACCAGACAGCTGCTATCTGGCAACAGGCAGCAGTGGGGGTGAGGTTCGGGTGTGGGATGCTCGTTATGGTCATTCTGTGCCACTTGCCATGAAGGCTGAAGCTCATGACTTGGGTGTATCTTCTCTTCACTTTAGCCCAGCAGTTGGAAAAGAGGGTGAGTTTAGGGGAAAATTCAATTTGTTAATGGAAATAACTCTAAAGTCATTCACATCACAAGAAGATAAAAGATTAATAGATGATAAAACTGAAAGACAGCATATTATATCACCTGCGTTATGGTAAATGTGATATGATAAAAGTACAATGTCACCATGAAAATTTTATTGGACCTCTCATGTATTGGACAGATACCATTTTGGACTTTATATTTTACTGCATGTTTAAAACTTCATAGTTTGGTGGTCTCCAAAAACTACTGTAGATTACTAATTGCTAATTAATTTTCTGTTCTGGTTTACTTTAACTCCACCACAAAATGAGGGCACTTTAACTTTATGTAGGTCCAGCCTGGCAAAGTTTAGAATATTCTTGTATGATATTGCACTGGTATCTTAATGGAGAGTCTCTGCTGCAAGTGCTGAAAGAGGTAATTGTTTCATGGCCTAATTGAATGAGTCTAAGAGACTGGCATGAATATTGCTAGATTTCTTACTCTTATTGAGCCAGTTGCATTATTTGTTTGTTTCTCTTGGTTTTTCTTTGGGGAGGAAATAGCTCTCTTCCTGTAAATTAGCCTGCTTGGATGAAACTTCTTTAGGTCAGTTATTACTTGTGGTAAGTAAATTTCTAAGTCAGTGGCTAGAGATCTGAATCATGTTGACCGAGATGATAGTCTTCAGTGTCAGGTGAGCCAACATTTACTAGGTTAGAGAATTGAGATAAGGGTGCATTTGGACTTGTAGATTTTTGAAGTAGCTATTATCAAACTTTAGCAGTATTTAGCAGTAGTTGGTATTAGTTGATGACCTTTTTCATGACATTAACGGACTTAGTCATCTTGTTTCAAATTATTATATATAAACAGTTGCAGAGATGCCTAGTTTAGTGGTGGCGTGATTTTGCCTTCAGCTTCATGTCAGTCATCAGTTGTGGTAAGCAGATTTTTAAGCCAATGTCTAGAGTTCTGAATCGTGTGTTGACCAAGATATTAGCCTTCATCATCAAGTGAACCAACATTCAGTTGGTTAGAGAATGGAGAAAAGGGTACAGTCAGACTTGCAAAGCTTTCAAAGTAGCCAGTATCAATCACCAGCAGTAGTTGGTATTAGCTGATCAGCTTTTTCATGTCTCTGACAAACTTCATTACCTTATTTCAAGTAATTGTATGCAAACAGTTGCATCACTGCCTATTATAGTAGTGAAAGTGATTTTGCCTTCAGCAATTTGATTTATTTTAGTTTCTGGCCATAGTATGAGTATGGACCTCAGTTTGTTGGCAACTTGTGGAGTTTTATTTCAAGCAGCTTTCTTGATGTTAACATAAAGGTAAAGCAGGGGCATAGATTGAATGGTTATTTTAGTGCTTACAGTCGTTGGGATGGCACTATTCTAGTAGGGGTCTGTATAAGTTCATATGGGATGTGATGTAGTTGCAGTATAGAATTGCATTTCTCAGGTGGCAGGTGGTAACATTGGCAAAAGATGGTGTAGTAGATATCCCAAATTGTTCTATTATGTTCTGGTGATGTATGAAGAAAGTTAGGAGTTATTTAGGGCCTTTTGATTATAGGTGGTGCAGTATGGGAAAGCATTTACCAATTGTTCTCATGTTGGTAAACTGGACATACTTTTTATCTTACTGAAAATATAATGGTGAATGATGTATATGAAGCTGAATGTATTTCCCCTGCTGAGTTCTGGTTGGCACACCAATAAAGAAACTGATAGTACAAGAATTATTAGGACTCTAAAGCTGGATAGGTGAATTATGAAAGTTTGTTACAGTTTCCAAAACATAATCAAATTCATACTTTGAAATGAATTTGCAGATTTTTTATTTGTTTTTTTGCATCATTATTGTTTTGTATTTCAGAAGGTAGTGGAATCGGCAAGCAGTACTTGCTGGCATCAGGTGGACAAGACACAGAATTGCACCTCTGGGTTGTTGAGATTGGAAGTCAGATACTAGGTGGAGATAACTCTCCCACTATATCACTTCATCACAGTTTACATGGCCACAGTGCACCAATAATGTGTGTCAAGTTCAGTTCTAATGGATTGATTCTGGCATCTGCTTCAGGAGATAAGACTGTTAGGCTTTGGGATCCAGTAAGTTTATCCTTTGGAATATTGCTTTGTGAGATTATGTAAACCTTTATCTGACATTTTTCAGAATAGTGTTCAGACTGTTTGTGAAGGATTCAACATTCTCACATTTTTGTATTTGTGTTATTTGTAATGTTTTCCTAATGCTTTCAGTTGAAGTTAACAGCTCTTGGTGTACTAGAGGGTCACAAGCGATATGTGACCTCATGTGCCTTCAGTGATGATGGAGCTCTGGTTGCTGCTGGAAGTGGTGATCGTGTTGTTCATTTGTGGCGAGTAGATGGTGCTACAAGCTCAGTTAATCCTTTACCAGGAAATACAAGTAGCACTAGGAAACTACTAGTCAAGTTCCCTTCACAGAGATTTCGAGAAAACATAAAGGTTAGGGCCATCTTTGCAGTTTTATATAACCATTTATTAACTGAAGTGTAAATATTGTCAGATATGTAATGGAAATCAGATCCAGTGTAACACTTGGAATTTATATGGTAATTTTTTGAACAGCACTAAACTTGGTGCTAATACTGCACCCTCCCCTCAACTGGGTTGTGACCAGGGTTGGAGCAAATTGCTCTTTAAGAATTAAATTACAATTACAAATACTTTCCATTTTTTTATCTCAGTTATAATTTCAAAAAGATTTGGAAATAGCAGTTATATTACAGTTGCCACAAAACAAAGTAAATAATAATTACAATCATAATTAAAATATCCCAAACTTGGAAAAAAGAAAAGTAAAAAGATCCACTAATATTGCATTATAAGGTTATCCTTTATTTACAGAGAAGTGTCACAAACTATTTTGAAAACAAAAGTAAAGATTTCATTTTAGTAGAAGTTGCAGATGGTAACTAAAAAGCTGGTAGTGTTTCAAACAGTTCACTATTGTGCTTTATCAATAGCATTGAACAGAAAGAAGTGACACCAAGTCGAGCTCTGTATATGTGCGTGTGTGGATGCTTATGTATATAATGTGTTTGTGGGTGGGTTGGGCCATTCTTTCGTCTGTTTCCTTGCGCTACCTCGCTAACGCGGGAGACAGCGACAAAGCAAAA
>JAUUDZ010452809.1:6927-23926 GCA_032361705.1 Panulirus versicolor
TTTTCTGAGAGACCTTGATATATCAAGGTCAAAATCTTTACATGGGGTGTGGCATTGGGGACTGATCTCCAAGCTCCCTTCTTGTGGCTGTCCTCCTTCATTCTATTCTTTCTTATAAGGCATTCTGGCCATTTTATCTTTGTGATTGTCGATGGACAATTTTATAATCCTTTCCACATGAACAGCAGTGCCCCTCAGCCATCTGTGTGTCACCAGTGCTTCTCCTTTTTTTTAGTGATTTGCCTCAACAGATAACCAAATGCTCTTATATGCTGATGACTCAGCACTGCACTTCTACCATTCTTTTAAGTTTGCTGCATCTTCTCTTGTGTGATATTTGCCCCATCACATCACAACTTCTTACACTAAACATATAGGCAACATAAAACTGTGTTTTTTCAAAATCAGATAAGGTTTAATGATCAATGGCCAGTAAAAGGCAGGACACATGTATCTTAATATTGTAATATGGTTCTGTTGAAATCTTTAGCCCATCTCCAGAGTCTTTCCCTGTTTGTTTAGCGTATCTCTGTTTCTTTTGTTGTTCAAAATGCAATTTATCAAGTGAAATTTGGCCACCTCCTCAAGCTTGCTTACTGCCTATCACATATTTTGCACATTGTTCTCCTGGCTGCATATATGAAATTTATGGCTGCATGTTGATGAAAAAATCCAGGCCCTGGAGTTTAATGTATCAGAAAAGTGTTACATCCATTTTATTAGTTACTGTAGCTCTGCATAAAGGAATGTCTGAGAGGAGAGGTCAGATGGGTATGTTTTAAGGTATGGTAATCCTGCCAGTGTTGTATGGTTTTGTTGTGGACCTAAAATAAAAAAAAGAAAGGAGTCAGGAGGATGGATTGGAAATTAGATGCCAAAGGATGATTTGTGGCATGAAACTTGTTACTTGTGTAACGAATAACAATGCAAGGCAGAGATGTGGCATTATATCCAACCAGATTGAGAGGGCTGGTATTGATACCATGTTATTAGGGTCTGAATATTAAAGATGATGAGAGGCATGCAGAGGATGTATTGAATTTGATTAGTGGGGTACAATGTTTAAGTGATGACATTGTGTCAGTGGACTTTAACCAGGTCTTTATAAATTGGTCAGGATATACCATAAGTAGTCTGTGGTGCATGGCAGTGATTGGCATTGGTTTCAAGACATTATTTGTGATAGCTAGAGAGTGGATGCCTGCAAATTAGGCCATTGTTTGATTGTTCCTGACACTGATATTATAACATGAGAGGCAGTTGGGTATTAAAGAATAGCCATTAAATGATGTAAAGTAAAAAATACATATGCATATGTGATATATTTCTGGTCAGATTTGTCCCTTTTCATGACTCTTTAAGTTTTGCAATTATGATATCAGGAAGTACTAATGTTCTTCCTGTCATTACAAGAATTACCTGCAGTGGCCCTTTAGCTGTCTACTTATTTGTTCTTCCATTCCTTATAGAAATTTGAAATATAGCCTCAGTACAAAGCTCCCATTCCTTACACTGTCAGAAAAGTTCCTAACACGTGGTATTGCTTTACAAGTCCTGTGTGAAATCTGATAATTTTCCCCTGTTCTTTTTCTTGAATTTTGTAAGCATTGTAAGAAAACCAGAAATATGAATGCATAGGGCCGTAAGCATACTTTAATGCTTTCTTTTTTGCAGGATGGAGTCTTCTCATTGTGTGTTGATTCCATGTAAATCTGAAGAAAAAACTGTGTGTATTAAGCACTGCCTAAGAGAGGAACTTAGTTTAAGAGAGAGTGGTTCCTTGAGGCTGATTGAAGTTGTCACCACCAGTCCTCCAAATGGTACAAGAAAATTCTTGATTACTCTAATGCATAGCATATTTGCAACAGCAAGTTGGATGTAACACTTCTGGCTTGCCAAAGGGTAAACCACCTGCTGGCTCAGCTGCAGTTGAAGCTTTATGAACAGGCTTTCCCATACAAGTCAGAAATTAACATGCTTGTGAACACAGACTGGTTCTGCATTTGTCACTCTCCCTCCTACTTGTAAAAGTTTCTTCAGTGATGGTTTCACTGCAGCAGAGACTGGGCAAGGAAGAAAGCCTTTTACAGCTTTGAAATTTTAGAACAGTCGTCAGGTGCCCTGTTGGTGATAAATTGGCTGTTAGGCTTGGAATAACGCTTGAAGAGGAAATGATAAGGGAATTGTTTTTTCTGACAATGCAGTGCTTTTCAACCTCTGAGAAACTCCTGAATACTTTATTATGTTGTGAAGCTGAAACAGCTTTACGAGTGTGACATAGAATTGAAAAGGTTGAAAAGCGCTGTGATAGTGCTTTTCCTTTGTGATGTGATGGGGCATTGCAGGTACAGTTAAAGAAGCAAATGGGTCTTCACTTCGGTACTTGTTTTTAATCCACAGTAAAGTGTGGTGCAAACTTTACAAAGCCTTTTATTTTTCCCATAGGAAGGAATGATAAACTTCATGGTACAGTCACTTCAGCGGGATTAGGTATGAAGGATTGGGCAGAGAGGCTTACAGTAAACATGAACAAGAAGACCACATACTGTGAGCAGTAGTTGAATTCGATAGATTTGAACTGGGTTATTTGGGATGTTTTCATTGGTTCATGAAATATGCACACACTGCATAGTGGATTTACCAGTGATCTTACTTCATATTCATATGATATTGAATGGTTAGCATTTTATCTCCATACTTTGTATAAGTTTGCTGCAAAACAAAGAGATTTGAACCAAGAAAAGATAATTACTTGCATTCTTTCCTGCACCTGGAACTGCAGAAGTTTCAGCATCACAAATGTTCAACTGCTTTTGGCTGTGCTATGAATTGGATATTTAGCTGATGGACTAGTATTGCACAAAGCATTTAGTTTTTTTAGAAAGAAAGTAGTTGTTTAACAAAAAGTGTTATCCTTAAAAAGACTGTTTCACTTAATGGAATGTACAGGTACATAATGTTGTTTAAAGTTCAGTTCCTAGAATGGACTTTGTGAGCTTTTGGGAATTTCTATGATCATTCTGTACTTCAGAACCATGAAAATCAGACTCCATGATGAAGCATATTATCACTGAAACTGTGTCTGTATCTGTTACAGGTATGAACCTCTCCTGGTCACACAGCAAGATCAGTGATGTGGAAGCTTGCAGTAATAGCTTTCCCTTCTCATATTGCTTAATGTCTCATATGATTTAAGTATTCAAACTTTGAAAACTCCTCCACAACACAAGCAAAATAACTTACTCTCACTTTAAAGGAAAAGAAAATTAACCCACGCACAAAAACATCATGGTTCTAAACCCAATCAGTGCACCACTGTACAACTCCCAGATGTATCACAATATAACCTTGATTGCTTCAACCAACCACAACACCTGTTCCTTGCAGTAGTTGTGGCAACAAACAGCAGCGAAAGTTTTGAGACTCCTCTGACACTGTCACACAAAAGATGCTTGACACCACCCTTCAGAATGTGACAAAAAGTAATTGACCAGTATCATTGCTGGCTGCCAAGCCAGAGCCACTTGTGAAGGCTTCACTGCTAAGACCTCAAAGCTCCACATTGGAGTTCTCCAAGGAGCAGTTCTTTCTCCATCCCTCTTCAGTCTTCCTACAAGATATCCCATTACCTTTTGCAGACCACATTGTGAAGGTTCTCCCTTACGTAGATGACCTTATAGTCCATCACAACACACTGACACCACAGAAGTGACAACAGACACATCTGTAGAGCACTCTTGGAACAGTGGCTCATCCAGAATATATCAGCTTCTTCACAGAAGTTGGTATTCAGTCTTTCTTGTGACCTCAGACATGAATTCATCCCCCGTCACTTTGATTTGGCAATTGCTCATACTAGATGAAGCACCATCTATTCTAGGCATCACATAAAACACATTCATGACATTTACTTCCCACACCACAGGCATCATAATATAAACAACAAACATGGTCATTGCTTTAAGAACACCAGATAGCACCTGATTTGGACAAGGAAGAAGGATTTTTTGTGTCCTCTACAAACTGTTCACTCACTTTGTCTCAAGCTACATGCTCATCATCCACCCTGTCAAAAGCAAATATAACAGAGGTGCAAACTAGACAATATAGAGGGCTTAGAATAATCACTGGCTTCTTAGCATCTGCAAACACCAAACAATGAAACAAAGATTTTCCAAATACAATCCACGACAATATGCTTGGTACTGGTTATTTGCAGCAGCTTTAGACCTTTCCCATTCAAACTATTCCATAACTAACTACCAACTCCCAAGCAGAAATATAAAAACTTATGCTTGCCTCACACCTCAGCATCCATGACACAAATCCTCCTCCACCCAACAAACACAACCAACAAAACATGTGCACACTGAAATTACTTGACAGGTACTAAACTTTGCTTTTGCTGCTCTGTCTTAAACATCACCCCACCTGAAATACACTCATGTGAATCCACACTCCCCAGAAATGTGCTCACTGCAATTCCTCATATGAGCTCAGGACATCACTTATCCCATCATCATTACAAATGCCGGTTTCAGTTTTAGATATAAGATCCTTCATACCCACAGTGCACCTTCCATTATGTAGATGCAGAGCACTTAATGCTCTGTTGCCTTGAAGTCTCTCCATTTGCTGCAGATGCACATGCAGCATCACCACACTAATTGATCTATGGACCCATTTGGTGGATGTTGTCACCTTTCAGAGTGTTGCAGGGGTCCCATAGACGATAGAAGGGGCTCCTGGGGGCTGGAAGATAAGTAGAAGCTGATTAGAGATTTGAAGTTTGGCAGTAATAGAATTCAGAGCAGTAGGATAAAGGTTCATAGGAGGTGTGAAAATACTTTTGTAAGTTTGAATAGTTGAGGAGGCATGCATGTTGCAGATACAACCTCGGCAGCTGATTAGAATTGTGATATCCTGAATGAAGATATTTAATGTATTTCTTGTTTGTTACCACGAAGAAAGAAAAGATGTACAAAGTTCATGTCTTGAGAGAAAATAAAATGGAGTAAAAAGGTAGAATTATCAGTTCATTAGCTGAGGACTCTAATGACAATAATCTTGAGGGATCACAGCTATGCAGATGTTTATAAGGTACCTTTGTATGGGTATTCGCTGGGAGTGATTAAATCTTTAAAGGTGATTACTGGAGCTGCTGGTCATAACTAATTACATAAAGGATGGGAGCAAGAGAGCAGTAGCAGGAAGATATTCTTATGCATGTTTGCTCGTCTTTCGTAGATTTGTGTGCAGTCAGAAGGTAGATAAGGCTGGGTGTAGAACTTGGTGTTGCATTGACAGAATACCTGTTGAGATATGCCAAAATTGTAAGGGCAGAATGATGGACAAGACCTATTCATGAAAGAAAAAAGGTATGTGATTTTGTCTGTCTTGAAAGTCATGAAAGCTCGAGGAGGTTTAAAATGGAAGACACAGGTTAGGATTAATGGAGGCACTTTAGAAAGTGGGGAGGATGTTGAGGATCAATCAGGAGCTAGGGAAAGATCTTATTCTGAAGGATGAAGAGATAAAGAGGCATAGGATGTGGGAGCAGAAGCTGTAGTAATAGATGGACTGGGAAGTCATTGGCATCAGAAGGCAAAGGAGAGAAGGATCCTGAAATGCAACGAGAAAGTAGAGAGTAGAAATGGAAGAATAGATTTTCTAAGGGACATGGAGATAAGCCTGCAGAAGGGGAATGCCAACACTGAAAGGCAGAGACAAGTCATATCTGAGGGATTCTGATGTAAGGAACTCATGAAAGTGTCAGGGTCAAAATCAGGAACTAAGTAAAAATATTAAGGAAGAGAATCAAAGCTTGAGTGAGGTTGTGGAGATAGTGCTACAGAAAACGTAGCAGGGTGATGAGGATTGTCTCCATTTAGAGGAGAGATGACATTAGGATGGTATTTAGAGAATATATTGACCGAATAAGGTATTTCTAGGACGTGGATAAAGAAAGCAAGAGATTGATGTAAAGTATACTGGACAGGACAACAGATACAGGTGAGGCAGCCAATGAGTGAGCTAGATCATTGTTTGAAGAAACTGTCAAGCAAGTGATGGAAAGATTTATATTATTGTTTATATTTGGTTTTGTAGAGGACTCATTCAGTAAGAGAAGGACAGGGCAATAAAGAACAAAATAGGTAAACTGCAAAGTACTTTAACTCGAAATAAGGAAACAAATTGAACTGGAAAATATGATAAGACAGCATTGGAAGACATGTAAGATTCCTTTCTTGATGAAGTATAGTAGTCTGATGTTATTAAAACGAGAAGACACTTGTTCATTTAGAAATTGGATAGACTCTTCAGTGAAAAGGACAGAGCAAAGCTAGAACAAGAAGACTAGGAAAATAGCAGTGATAATAGAATGCCCAAAGAGATCAGAGTGGACCACCCACGTAAATGATGGAGAGAGAGAGAGAGAGAGAGCAGGAGTGTTATGTTTTGAATGGGGCAAAGAGAGGTGTGGTAGTAATATGCCTCACAACATGTACTGTTGCATCCTCAGGCATATCATTTCCAACACATATACCATAATATTTCCCTTGTTCTCAAGGCCTATGACTTGCGTCCTTACAACTTTGTTAGTACTACAATAACTGAGTCTTACCCATCTGTGCCCATACAGACACTGGCCGCTCTTTTCTCACCCATTAACCCATAACCAGTGGACATAATCTAGAAGGCCCACTACCAAACAGTATGTCCCCCAAATAAAGGGATATTTAAAATTGTAGGTTAGCATTCAAAAATAACAGAAGATGCAAGGAATGTTATATTCAGTGTTTGTCACATCTGCTAAATGAAGGATGGAGAATGGTGTGGATGACCTGTTTGAAAGCTCCTTATGTAAGGGGACATAATGTTTCTATCTATTGTGCTTTTCTTCAAAATGTACTCTTGCATCAGGCACATGCTCTGTGATGGTGTTAAATAACATCAATATATTATGAATATTACATTTCATGTTAAAAACCAGTGAAAGGGAGATTCACTGGTAAGAATGGGAAGATATTTCTCTATCAGAATCTCACATGCTACTCTTATATCATATACAGGCACAGCGTTTGTGGTGAATAACTTGAATATATGTAGAAATATTACACTTAATACCATAATTCAAATGTGTAAAGACAGTGAGTGGCAGGCATTTGTAGTAAGAATATTAGATATGATTTTTTTCATGTAGTATTTTGATTTTTTCTTCATCATCTTTTACCAAAGCCCTCCATCGTCTCATGTTACCATAAAGAGAAAGCTAGGTTTAGTTGTTATATAAGAAATTATTCCATAAGCAATCTGTGGGGACACCTTGAGTGCAGACCTCCCTCCTCCTCCTGTAATCTCACTAAATCACTCTTTGAGTCACTTTTTTCTTCTCATTTTTCATGTTATTCTTCTCAGTGTTCCTCATAATTGTTCACCCAATGATATAGGTTGCCCACTGTTCTATGGTTTTCCAAGATGTTGCCTTGTACACAATACTGTACGTGTGATTGACTATACACTTATGATGGTGGTTGTAGGGATACTGAGAACAGAATTTTTTCTAAACCTTCTAAGTGATAGAGAGACCTCTGTTGGCTAGTATATTACTATAAGTCAGCTGCATATGTAAACAGATTTAGAAAAAGTTAGATCATCAGTTGTTGTCAGCCATTATGTAAGAGTTGAGGCACCCAGGACCTGAGCTCCATCTTTTACCTGCTTAAGCTTCCATTGCTATCTTCTGCCACATCCCCTCCCAGGTTCTTAAAGCCCTCCATTTTCTCTAATTCTTCCTCATTTAAACTTGCACTCAAACCTGCTGGTCTTGCCTCTTTGTTGCACCTCTTTACCTTACTTTTATCTGCATTTACTTTCAACTTTCTCCTTTCGCATACAATCCCAAACTCTTTACCCAGCTTCAGTTTTTTTTTTTTTCCCCAGCTTGCTTGTCAATTTGCTCATGTTCCAGTAATGTCTATTGACCCCCCAATCCCACTAACTCTTAATGTTGTTTGCACTTTCTCCTAATCATGTATTTCTTGTCACCATTCCTCTTTCAGCAAAGAACTCATAAAGCGTTTCCCTCTTTTCAGTTATACATGGGACTCTAATTCTCCTCCCCCCCTTTCCCCATTTTTACTCTCAGTTGCTCTTTCATTCAGATGAAGTAGTACCAAGATTACAAATGGATCATGGTTCCGTTAGAGAATATTAACACACAGGGAGGAAAGTGATAGTATGAAGAAACAGAATAATTACTTTGATGGTGTTATAGTCAAAAAGTGTGCAGAGAAACCAACTAGAATGTTTAGAATTGTGAAGGAGGCAAATTATCTTTCAGTAACTATGATTACTGCTTTAAAGCACGTGGAAAATGATATATTCCACTTACTGCTTCAAAATGAGAACTAGCTTTATCACCACAGTCTATTTAAGTGCTGGAGTGTGTGCAATTGCCTGATAGTGATTATCTGATTTATTTATGAGGAAAAAAAGTTTCATGTATGGGCCCTATATTGTACTAAGTTTCATGTATGGGCCCTATATTGTACTTTCTTTACTATCATACATTTTAAATTTTTCTACAATTCGCATTCATAGCCTTATAACTTTTTCCACTCATCCACGTCTTTAATACAGTTTCCTCTTTTTTTCTTCTCTTTTTTTTAAGCTGACCTCATTGATCTTTCTTAGGTGATTTAAAAAGTGTTCAGTCAACATTGTCAGTGAGTGTGTATGTGTGTTTTTATTTTAGTACAGGTAGTACTAATCTGGTGCTCTGTGATCTGGCACATTTTGAATGCCGACATTAGTTTGTGGATCTGCCACTAGGGCAGCATTGTTAACAGCACTAAGGCACCAAAATCTGTTTACACTGCAGCCAAGCTAATTAATAGTCCTGTTAATTTCTTATAACCCCCAAAAAGTGTATAATGCTGATGAATCTGCCCTATATTGGCATCGTATGCCACATAAAACCCCTGCTTAAGACGTTGAGGAGTCTCCATCTGGGGGTAAGGATTCCAAAGTTGGGTAACAATTCTTGGCTGCAGTAATGCTGCAGGAACACATAAAACCATGCTGATGGTAACTGGCAAGAATGTTCACCCAAGGGCCCTGAAAGGGGTCAGTTTCTGTTTTCTAGATTAAGGAGGTACAACCTGTATGTGTGTATATGCATGCCTTTTTAATTAGCTATATTTTTCTCCCTATTTGTTCTGTATGGAGGTGGAGTGTTGCTTTTGTGAGGGCCCCATCTATTGAACATTCTTTGCTATCATGCTGCTTCTTTGATTTATGTATGCTGTCTGTATGTACCATGTGCTGAGTCATCTTATTCGTTTCATCCACTATTATGCCATAAACTACATCTCTACCTTTTTTTTTAGTTTCATGTTATAATCTAGTTGCTTTATTCCTACATCTTGTCTCTTCCACTACAGTTTATCATCTATATCGTCAGTATGTTTTAAAATATCGAGGGTTGTTGTCAGGTCACCCCTTACTCTTCTTTCTTCCAAGATAGGCAAATTTAATGCCTCTAACCATTCTTTGTTTCACAGCTCACTGAATTCCGATGCCATGTTTGTTGCCCTCCTCTCGACCCTCTCTATAGCATTTTATGCTTAAGGTGTAGTAACAAAATGTGAGAAGCATATTCCTTTTTTTAGTCATATGTAGAACATGAACAGCTTGCTTGATATCTTTTGTCTGTATACTTGTAAGCTATTCTAATATTTGCCAGCAGATAGTCCCAATGACTATTCTCCAAATATAGTTCTCTGGTGACATACATATTGGGGATAATGGTGTCATCTCTCAAGTCTTTGTCACACAGAATTCTGAAGCTTGTTTCCTACTAGATAATTATCACATTGAGACCATCTTTGTCCTGTCCTCATTACTTACATTTGCTGGGGTTGAATTTCATCAACCATGTATCAGACCAACTTTAGTCTGTCTAGGTCTCCTTGTAAGTTTATATGATCCTTCTGAACTTTTCATATCCTTCATCATCTTCACTTCTACAAATGCATACAGGAAGGAGTCCATACCCTTCTGGCAAGTCATTTACATAGATCAAGAAGAGTAATGGTTTGTGTATGTATGTGTGTTTGTACATTTCTGTTTATATGTTTGTGGTGGTGTACTTTTATATCAGTTCATTTGTTTGTGCATTTTATTTTTTGTATGCTATTGCTGATGGGCTCATTGTAGACGTCAGAAATTACAGTTTTCTGACAGCAGTCATTTTCCCAGCAGCACATGCAGTGCACTGTTTTGTGTATACCATGTCTCCAAGAACAATATAGGAAATTATTTCAAGGTCTGTAATATATTTTTGATAGCTTCATGGAGACCCTGAGAGTACATATCCTATCTTTAGACTAATAAGAAATTTTACTTATTAGGAGTTATCAGACAGACAGAACTGTTCACTTTTGATGTGGTTTAGATATGAAATATATTTCCTTATTTCCTTCTTAAGCTTAACTGGGGAGCTGGCAAGTGGCAGTTATTTGTTTAATGGAATAGGATGTAGTGCAAATATCTCAAGTTGTGTTTAAGAAAGATATATCATGGATTTTTTGAAAGATATGAATAGAGAAAGTCTGGTTGTGTTAGGAATAGGAACACATTTATTTACATTATTTGTGATCTTAATCTGCATGGATAACCATACTGTACACCTGTATGTGAGAAGCAGCCACCATGATGTAGATAGTTTAGAATGTTTAAGTTAATTTTCCTTTCTTCTTTAAGGGAACACTATTGTGGTAAGTGCATGTATTAGCTAGCCTTACTTCTTAATTGTACTGTGGTGTAGTGTTTGTAATAGTTTTTTGTAACGCTGCAAGGGAATTCTGTGTAGTGATGATATGTTTGTTTTCCTGTTCTTAGTCCCATAGGAAGCATTCCTGTAGTAACAAATGACATTTATTATGTAGTTCCTTTTCATAGTAAACATCGTTGTAGTGTTGTGTTGGCAGTACATATTTTTTGAAAGAATATTCTTCTGAGAGATAAAGCAGGTTGAGATTCAAAAGCTTGTAATGTCTGGGACCAAGTAATTTGTGGATTTCTGAAAGACATGGATTATTGAAATATGCGCTCATTGATTGTAGTCTGAAGATATCGTACCCTTAACTGGTGTTTTACCAAATGTTAATTGGTTGTAATATATGTAGATATATACTATATAAAACTCTAATAAACATAATAAACATTTGGTGAAATAATTGTATGGTACTTACCCAAAATCAATCCTTGATTTGCTTCAGTGATGTAGAGTTTGTTAGTTAGAGCTTGTTAGTTACATAGACATGGTAGGGATGGTATCAGGCACAGCTTAGGTTGAGGTAATGGGAGGGATAGTTGGCAGTTCATGCACTTCATCCTTTGTTTGGAGACATGTTACTCTGTTCATGGAGGGTCATCACAGGTAAGCTATAGTTAGTATCATACATAGGTATATGTTACTCTCTTCATGGAGGGTCATCACAGGTAAGCTATAGTTAGTATCATACATAGGTAATGAGCTTGGTCAAGGCGTTGGATTTGCACTTTTTTATGTTTGCCATGTGTTGAAGCCCAGTTTAGCAGTTATTTTAGTAATTCTTTTAATATGGAGTTTACATGTAAGCTTTCAGGGAGCTGTATTGATGTACAGAATAGTATAGAGTGTTTGAACTTGCCTTCCTTGTTTAGTATTTGTCATTTTGGTGTCACGAAAGTTTTTTGAATACATGTTTACTGTTCACAGTACCTGTTTTCAAGCATTCACAGATCCACAGTCAGCTTTCCACTTTTCTACCGTGCCAGTGTGCTTTAATCCATATACATATCGTATACATTATGACTTACCATATTGTTTTACTTTTTCCCTAAGTTTTTGTCGTATTCATACCTTCTACGACAAAAGAATGTAGTGTGCTTAATTACATTAACAGCGTTGAATGTTAATGTGATACATAAGTGTACTGTATGAAACAGGACAAAAGCTGATTTGAGTATTTACAAGTAGAAGTAGATTAAGGCATGGGTGGACTTGATGTGGTGATTGAGTTTAGTTTGAATGATGTGGTGATTAGTATGTAATACGGTATAAGACATCACTTGAATTCTTTAAGAGCAGCCTAAGAATTGAGTTGGTGACCATTTGCTAGATTTAGTGAATTTTCTTTAACAGCGCTAAGGTCAGTGGATGTGTAGAATGTTTTTGGAGGTCCTCTCTCATTCATATTTAATCTCAATAAACACACCAGAGGTGAAATAAGATGTTTAAGCAGTTTGGCTTGGGCCTATGTCTCTTGAGTGATTTACAAACATTAAGGTTATCTCCTACTGTTAGTGTATCAGTTCAGCCACATTTTTAGCATTGTAATCAATGTCTTGTATTACTTGATATTCTCATTACATTTGATATTGTCATTATTATTCGCTGTCTCCTGCGTTTGCAAGGTAGCGCATGGAAACAGACGAAAGAATGGCCCAACCCACCCACATACACATGTATATACATAAATGCCCACATACGCACATACCAATACATTTCAATGTATACATACATATACATACACAGACATATACATACACAGACATATATGTATATATACACATGTACACACCGATACTTGCTGCCCCCATCCATTCCCATTGCCACCCCCACCACACATGAAACGGCACCCCCTCCCCCATTTTTTAACTTATGTAATGTTAAAGGAAAGCTTTGTCTGTGGAGCCTGATTATGGACAGGAAGCTGTGGTTTCATTGCATTACACATGACGGTTAGAGAATGGATGTGAGTGGATGTGTCCTCTCTTCAAATGTGGGAGGCAGTGATTAAGTATGAAAAAAAAAATCATTATTATTATTATTATTTTCCAAAAGAAGGAACGGGGGTGCCAGGTGAGGATACTCCCTCAAAGGCCCATTCCTCTTTTCTTAGCGCTACCTTGCTAACGCGGGAAATTGTGAGTAGTATGAAAGAAAAGAATAATATATATATATTATATGCATATATGAAAGGATGGGTCTTTGTCTATTTTCTAGTGCTACCTTGCTAATGCAGGAAACGGCGATGAAGTATATTAATGATACTAAATATTAATGAAATGGTCTTAATTATGGTACTCCGTCGTGCATGCTGTCTTATCTAACATAAGATATATATTATATACCGTCTAATGTTTAAAAATTACTACTGGCTATTCAAAAAGTTAATTAAAATGTTTTGCGTTTTGTTTTTTTTAATACCCAACTGCTGTTCCTTCACTTGGAGGGAGAGAAAAATGAACTCGTTTTCATAAAATCACCCTTTAGATGTCATATATAATGTACTGAAGCCAGAGCCTTTCTTTCACTGCCAAGCCCAAGAAGACTATTCCACGTTTTATCTTGACTGCTTTATAAACCACAATTTGGCCAACTGACAGCACGTCATTCCCGTCATTCCAATTCATTCTATCCCATGCATGCTTGTCACCCTTTTGAATGTTCAAGCCCCAATATGCAAAAGCTCCCTTCCCTCCAACCTTCTATCTCCTTCATCTCTCCCTCCCCTTCTAATGGTAGTCTGTCTGTGTTCATCTTCTCTATTTGTCCGAACCACTTTCAGCTTATCTTGATTAGCTTTCTAAATCACCATGCTAATTCACCTGTTTCACTTGTGTTTCATGGTAGTAATGTGTTCTAGATATACTTTAATTTCATTAAGTACAAGACTGAAAACTGAAGGACAATCGCCAAATGTTAAGGGTAAATAAAGCTTTTTTCTTCAAATATTCAAATTATATCCATCAAATACATGTACAGGAAATTGGCAGAGGCTGGTTTAAACAATGACCCTCGTGTAAAAGAATATCCCACTATTTCTATTTTAACCTGACAAATGTTCTATTTCCAACCTGATGTCACATGACTATTTTAAACTTTATACATATTCAGTATCTAATAATGACTTAAGTCAGTCTCTTGCACATTAATTATGAGTGTTTATGTATATGACATTTTTACAGAGACCCAGCCAGCTCATCTTACAAGACAGCATCAGTCACTTTAGGGTAACACAGCTACCATCTTTAATTAAAATGTCACAATGAGGAATTCTGCTTGCTTGGTTTTGGCTAAACAACCTGTGTTGGAAAGGGCTAGAAAGGTGAGAGAAGAAAAGGATTTTGGTTAATAGTTTATCCTAAATAAAATTTTGATCATAATCAAAATCTCAGATATTAATAACATTTCAATTACCCTTTTCTGTTACTCACTTCTTAAGTTTTATTTCATCCAACCTCTATAATGTACAAAATGCGAATCCTTCCTTTTCAGAAAGCCTCGCACAACAATGGAGACAAACTCTTTATACATTTATTAAGTTGCAAAATATTTCCAAGTATCTGAAACTAACAACAGTGTTAAAAGAAAAATAATTCAACTTCCAATCACTTTTCAAATGTCTACCTCCTTTATGCCTGCTTTAGCTAAGCAAAGCCTGATTTAATTACAATCTAACATAGTATACCTTAATGGGGGGTGGATGGAAAAAAAATTGCTGGTTAAAAATTATGAATTTTGCTAAAAATCGTAATATATATATATATATATATATATATATATATATCCTATGATCCTAAATTTTTGTCAAAAATTTAACTAGCAGGAGGTTATATTTTGTAATGTATAAACCTAATGCACCATTTTATGGGGTGCCTTATGTTTCAAGGTTGTACTACTATCGATTGCAGGAAAATGATGGATTCCTCTGGAGTGAAAAATTCCTAGATATGGCTGTATTCCTTTTAGTCTACTGACAAGGACGGCCTCAATACAATTATTTTCTCGCATGAAATAAACTTATGGACTGTGTCCGTAGGAAGGACTTGGAAGTCAATATCATTCGTAACACATTGCATGGGTCTCTTATTTGGAGAACAGCTAGGGAAACAAACTGTCTTCCAGCAAATATCAATAGCTTTTAAGTATATGGATATTCAGCTTTTCATATACTAATTGAAACCAAAATTAGAATATGCTTCACAGTTTGGTCATCCCACCTAAAGAAAATAAAGAGCTGTTTGAGAAGGTGGGAAGAAGGGTAACAGATGGTGGGAGAATTAAGGGAACTAAGTTACAGGGAAAGGCTGGAGGCTTTAAATTTACCCACCAAGGAAGAAAGAGTGAGGGGAAAGGCTAAAGGCTTTAAATTTAAAAGAGGTTGCTAATGTGGACAGTGAACAGTTCTTCGAGAGATGTACAGTAGAGACTGAGCAACTACAGGACATTGGAAATTAAGAAACTTGTTAAAAAGAATGTAAGGAAATAATTTTACAGTATACCAGTAGATGAATGGAATCATTGAGGACATGGTTAATGCAGACAACATATATAAATTCAAGCAGTTGTATTATAGCATGGAATGGTCAAGAGAAGGGGGACCCCTAGAATTTAAAGCTTCCTCCCCACAATACAAATAGGTAATTATATCTTTATTAATAGGGACTTTTCACTTGCAGTGCAACACATTTGTGTGGAGTTTAGAAAGACTATCCCTGGAGTTCCCTCTATCTTTGTGAGGCTCTTACAGTGCTCAACAAGCTGGCAGTATCCATTAGTCAGGACCCATATGCCATAGTGTAATGATATGTGTGTCTATGTGCAGGGCAACTCAGCAGTAAGTGCTCATTGTCTTCATTGTGACAGTTGCATTCAGGGCATAAAGGGTCTTAAAATATAGTCAAATGGTGCTTGTAATGACAGGTGATATCCAGAACACTGAGAAAAACCTAATTTGTTTTTGTCTGGAGAAAGTGGCTTCTGATAGGTAGATGTGTGGTGGGTTGGAGTTTTTGAATGAGTTAGGACAGTGGTTGTTAGGTGCTAATTTGGTCATTTATTGTACACGAGTTTTGAGAGATCTGCTTACTCTGGGTAGGGATCTGTGAATAGGGGTTTCTAAAATGCAAGGCAGGGGTAAGCTTTTTATTTTTACTTGGGGGTTGGTAATTATTTAGGGAATGGTTTGGAAGTGTGGGGGGTCTAATGCTGATGCAGAGAACCAAATGCCAAGCATGTTGAGGTAGGACTGTTATTGGGAGGATCTTAGTTTCATTGTGAAGATGTTGAGTGTTGATGGCTGCTAGGCAGCCAATGGTGGTTCTGAGTGCACTATTTTGTGTGGTTTGCTGCTGTTATATTTGTTTTTGAGAATGAGGAGGACCAAGTAGGTGAGGCATAGTTTACAGAGCAGATGAATTGTTAGTATAGGACATTGAGGGATTCTTTTTCTAGTCCAAATCTGCTTTCAGGTAATGTTTTGAAAGCAATTAGTTTGCATCTTCCTTTCATGGTGATGTTACTGGTGTAGGGAGTTAATGTTGTGTGTGTCATATGTGAGACCTAATATGGTTGGTGTTATATTCTGTGGCAGAGACTGTTCATTCAAGGTGACTGGAGGGTGTGAGCTGGATTTGTGTCTGTCTGGATTTAGATGAGGGATTGAAGACTTCTGTGGAGATGCAAACATTCTGTTCTAGGTGAGCAATTGTCTCAATTTTGTAATGTAGTGCTGCATGTTTGCTGTTGCTATTATGGTGTCAGAGTGTTGTGATGTGATTATACGATCATCTGCATATGACTGGACGATCTTGCTGAGGTTTGCCTGAGCTAATAGGAGGTCATATTATATGAGATTGGAGATAGCTGGAGAAGGAACTGGTGCCTGGGGAATTTAAGTGTTTTATAGGTGAATCCACCGAGTCAGATTTTGGCATGGCAACCAGGTATGAAGTCAGCCAACTACTTTTTGTCGTTGTCATGAAGGGTGGTGTCAAGTGGTTTTTGAGTGAGAATATATTGGGAACATTTTCAAATGCTTTGTCGATGTCTATTCCCATTAGTACTGCACAGGACGGGCGACTCCCCTAGGATATGTTTCGTGAGACTAGTGTGGTGTGTGATGGGACAGTGTTCAGGTCTAAAGGAATGCTACATAGGTGA
>JAUUDZ010452821.1:0-12553 GCA_032361705.1 Panulirus versicolor
GCTAAGAATCTCTCATATTGTGGTATCACCACCAAGTGCAGTGTAAAGAAAGTAAATATGCATGCCCTGCACACAACGCCATCTGTAGCCGCCCAGTAAACTAGTCTGGTGGCTACGGTAATTTTAAGTTCCCTCATGTAATTTTGTTTGGACTAAAGGAGGTACTGAACCATCAGTTGCCGGAAATTTGGTGGTGTCCCTGTACAAGTAAGGGAAAGCATGCTATTTTTTTATTGTTTTAATTTGAATTTTTCTGAACTGAATATCTTAACATTAAAGCAAATTAGTCACTTAAGCCTGATATCTTTGTGCAATGAAACTGTACAGCGATTTTCATAACTCTTTGCAGGATGACATTTGAGGATTTTGTACAGCATTTCACAGACCTTTCCATCTGTTTCCTCATCAACACAAAGTTCTTAAGCTTCAGTAAAACCTGGTATGAGTCAATATTCTTCAGTTCTTGGACAATTGGTGTTCGTGGACACAATACAGATAGAGCTGGAGGATGTCCTAATCACAAGGATACATTTTTACGCAATCCACAGTATAGGTAAGTTACTTTTATTAGTTTCTGAATACATGCACTGAGAATTTTGCCTTTGGAATTAAATTGTACCAGATAAGTCTGAGTGAATAGTGAGATTACTTGTTATAGGGCCAAAGATGTCATTTTGATCAACTCTCAGCATACACATCAGAAGAGAGTAAACATATACTGTAGGGGCATTCCTTGATTTGATGAAATTTTGGTTAGAGATGTATAGTGATTTTTTTTATGTAGATAGATAAATTCTGACATGCATATTTAACACTCTATGGGCCCAGCTGTCATCCATGAGGTGAACCAAGTGTGCAGCAACTATTGGTCATTGCCCTGTAAATGTTTACAAGCAAATCTGATTTGTTACATTATTTTTAGTTAATCGTCTTTTTTTATAGAGATGTATGTCTGTTCATAAATGATTAGCCGATGATGTACAGTAAATTCTAATACTGTTATGTTTATATATTTGTTTGTAATTCATTCCCTTGTCATACTGAATAACAAATAATTATATAGAATACCACCAGTACAATCATCAAGTCATTAAAATGTTATTATAAATATTACCTAAAATGCTGTCTTTGTCGAGTGCCATGATGAATGTCTGTACATGTAGGAATGTTTCTCTTTTCTCCACACTTTATATATTAAGTATTTTTACATCTGATGTTTTGTATGTTATAACAATGGAATTTTGGTGAATTGTAAACATAGATGATACATATATCATAAACAGAATGCAATCATCAGAATTCCAGAGAGTTACAGAATTTGAATTTTCTACTTGCATTATTTTAGTTGATATGTTATATGAATTTCAAGCTTGTATATCCCATAGTTTAAAAGTAGTAGGAGATCAAGAGGAAGGTGCAGGGGCTGAAAAAGAGAGCAAATGATATTTTGGGTTAATGAATATCAGCCTACTTTAGGGAGAATAAGATATTTTGGAAGACAAGTTAATAGTGTTCAAAAACCAAGAGAGCAAATGGGGGACATCAGGAAAGGGGGCAAATAGAAGTGATAAAAGGCAGTGATGAGGTGAAGAGGAGACAGAATGAATACTTTGAAGGATAGCTAAATGTGCTTGATGATATGTGCCAGATGGAGGGTGTTTGGTGACACGTGAAAAGAACGGGTCATGGTAATCGGTTCAACGGAGAGAGAATAGGTGGTGAATGCCTGGCACAAGAAGAAATATGGAAAGTGTTTAGATGAAGAGAGAAGAGATGATGAATGCCACGGGCAAGACGTTGCCAACCCTTGGCTCTTGGCCGCCATCCCCTGTCACCTGGTTACCGACCCTTGTACTTGGCTGCCATCCCTTGTCACTTGGCCACCAACCCTTGTCGAGGACAGACATGCTCTACTGATGCGCTCGCCGACCCAGTTTCAAACAGGTCTTTTTGTGTGCTGCTTAGTGACACAATTAAATCTTTGTGAAATCTTTTTAAATCAGTATAATTCTTAAAACCTAGTGAAAATCCTAGAATATGGCTCCATCTTCTTCTTGAGTTGCTTGCTCAAGATGCTACTGGGAGTTCACCAGGGACTTTTTTGTCCGAGATGAAGGTGAGTATGCTTCTTGTTTGTTCTGTGATGTATTTGACAGGCTTTTACTAGGTCTTAGGAAAAACAGCAAAGCCTTGGAGAAACTAGATGTTAGGATGAAAGAGTGGGAAGAGGAAGCTGGGTTTTTAGTGATGAAGCAGTTGTGATACAGGAAACAGACACATGTATATCATCTAAAGTAGATAGTTTAGATAGCAGGATAGCAACCATAGAGATGAAGAGCTGGAAGGTACTTACTTCCACCTTCCAACCTGCGAGGAAACCTTGTCGCCCCACTACTGAACAACTGAACAAACTCCACTCACAGTAGGTTTAGTGTACTAGATGATCAAGTACAGGATGATCGTAGCATCACCATGGTCGGGGACTCTGTAGTCAGATATCAGGACCAGGAGTTCTATGCGAAGGGTAGAAATAGGAAGAATTTGTGTTTTGCAGGTGCTAAAACATGTCTTAGATAAGTTCGATGGCATAGTCTCAAACAATCCTGAGGATGTGATTTTTGTTGTTCAGATGGGATCACACGATGCAATTAATGGGAGATTGGAAGGAATAGTAGCAAGGTATAGGGAACTTATTAACAAGTTTAAGGAAAGTTGTAGGAAGCTGACAATATTAGGGTTGCTGCCAAGGTATGATCTCGATTTCTGTACCAAAAGAATGCTGAGGGTAAACAGAAGAATGGAAGCTCTCTATAGGAAGGAGGATAGTGTATTAAGTATAAACCTGTAGGACCAATTTAGTCATGATGGGATGGTTTTCACTGAAATGGAATAGGGAAAGCTGCCTTGGCAGAGTACTTGATGTGAATATTAGGCCTTTTTTTGATAGATACACTACTCAGGAGAGCAAATCACAGTCTAGCTAATGAACTAGGAGAGTAGGGGAGGGTGAGGGAGTAGCTGTGGGGTGTAACGTAAGTGCGGGTGGAATCAGAGTGTGAATGGGATCTGAGGAACAAGGTAGAGGATGGATGGGACCTTGGTGGTAGGGATTCTTGGCTAGTAATTGTAACCTCACAGGCAGAGAAGTTAGCAAACAAAGGTCAAGTTGGGGACAACTCTGGCAGTATAAGTAGTGGGTGAGCACAGGTGCAGGTCAACTCAGGTATCTTTTAGGAATGATTCTAGTAGGGAGGGTCAAAGTAAGGCAGTTAACCCAATACAGAGGGAGAACTGTCTCTCTCCCACTGCTGCACACACAGACATTAACAGTGATGATACAATCATGCATTACCGACAGTAAAAGAAAAAAAAGGCAAATTCAGTCCAGAAATCAACTCAGAAGAAAATAAGTTTAATATACACATATGCCCAAAGCATCATTACGAAATGTGACGAACTTATATCCTATGCAGTTACAGAAAACTCTGAGAGTAAGTACTTTATAGCCGAGTTAGCAATACCAGGATACAAACTATTTGCAAAAGATCGCTTGTAAGGGGTAGGTGGTGGAGTTTTGAGCTATGTTGATGACACACACACACTTGTTACTCTCTTTATATTGACAATTCTGACATGTTCAACAGGAAACTACGTTTTGGTGTTATTTACAGACCTCCTAAGCAAAAAGAAGAGGAAGATAAGATATTATACAATAGAATCAAAACTAATAGATAGTAAAGAGGTAAAGAGGTTATAATAGTAGGAGACTTCAACAGTCCGAACATAAACTGGAACACTTTAACAGGTGACTGAGAAGGAATGAGACAAATGGAACTGACTGAAAACACTTTTCTAGTACAGTTGATTAATAAACCAACTAGAGGTAAAAACATTCTTGATCTTGTCCTCACCAATGACACAAACTTAATCCACTCTTGAAAATTAGGCAAGAGTTTGTCAAACAGCGATTACAGTTTAAGTAGATTATAGATAAATTTAGATTATGAAATGAATGACAAGAAACTCTTAATCCCAGATTACAGGTGAGCAGATTTTGAAAACATTAGACAAGAAATTTGCAGTACCAACTGGACAAAACTTGTTGACGATTACACAGTGGAGGAAATATGGGATAATTAAAAAAATACGCTACTCAAGATTGAAAATAAACATATTCCACAAATTACAAAGAGAACTTGCAGTATTTCAAAACCACCATGGATGAATAGGAGAATAGGACTAATTTGCCAAAAGAAGGAAACATATCAGAAATTCTTACCATTAGAACCAATGAAAATTGCCAGGGATTAATCAGAATCCAAAAAGAGTGTAAGAAAGTCATAAGACAGAGTAAACACGAGGAAGAAAAATAATTTCCTTGAAAGTTAACAATAATCCTAAGGAATTCTTCAGATACATAAGATAAAGGAAGACAGTACAGGAAGGAATTGGACAATTACGAAATGAACATGACACACTAACTACTGATAACAAGAAAGTGGCTACCATACTCAATTATTCTTTTAATTCTGTATTCATAATTGAAGAAACACCTCGAATACTGCAACCAACGAAAATGTTTCAGGGATCTGATGAAGAGTTGAAGGTTAGAGAAATAAAGGACTCTGAAGTACTTAAATACCTGGACCAATTAAATCCTAACAAATCCAATGGCCCAGATAAGTTAGCTCCAAGATATTTAAAGGTCAGGAGACAGCTGATACGTCCCATAACAAAAATATTCAACAAATCTTTATTGGATGGTCAGGTACCAACTTACTGGAAACTAGCAAATGTTACTCCAATATATAAAAAAGGAGACAAAAGGTGTTCCTTGAACTACTGCCCAATTAGCCTTACGTCAGTGTTAAGTGAAATGATGGAAAAAACAATGAGATAAAATAGTCACGTTTCTAAAACACAAGATATTGGACAACCAACGTGGTTTCCGCTATAGAAGATCCTGCCTGATGAATTTGCTGGAATTTTTAATGTCATTTACCAGAATTGGGATGAAAAATTACTGTCCAAAAGGCTTTCGATAAAGTACCTCACAAGAGACTTTTACATAAACTCAAAGCACACAGAATCGGTGAAGAAGTCTGTACATGGGTTAGAGACTGGCTTACAGGAAGAAAACAGTGTGTAATATTAAATGGTGAAGCCTCAGATTGGCTAGACATAATGACTGGTGTATTACAGGGTTTGGTCCTAGGCCCAATTCTTTTCATAATATACATTAATGACCAAGAACTCAGTCTCATATCTGAGATCTCCCAAATTTGCTGATGGTACTAAACTAGGAGGTAGAGCTGTAAACAAGTGGGACTGCAAAACGATTCAAAGAGATCTTAACTTACTAGCAGAGTGGTCAGACAGGTGGCAAATGAAGGTTAATGTAGACAAGTTTAAAGTTATGCACTTTGGAGACAAGAATATGTGTTATGACTACAGACTTTGGAAACTCTCTAACTAAAGTAAATGAAGAAAACCTCAGAGTTGTCTTTCACAACAATTTGAAAGATACTAAACAGTGTCCAGCAGCAATTAAAAAAGGTAACCAAATGTTAGTTTCATAGCCAGAAACAGATTATAAGAGACAAGAAACAATTTTCACACTATAATTCTCTTGTAACACCACATCTTGAATATTCAGTTCAGTTTTGGTCCCCAGACTACAAAAGAGATGAAGAAAAATTAGAGCAAGTACAAAGATGCACAACAAAATTGATCCCTTCCTTTAGAAATCAGACATACAAAGAGAGGCTAAAATGATTGGATTGCTTCTCCCTTAAAAAATGCAGACTTCACGGTGACTTGACCTAAGTGTTCAAAATTCTGAACAAGTCTGATGAAGAAAACCACAAGCATCTTTTCAAAATAAAAGAAAGTACGATTACTAGGACAAATGGAATAAAACTCAAAGCTAAAAGATGCAGCATGAATGTGGAAAAAAGCTTCTTTTCCTATAGGTGTGTTGAGCACACCTTACCATCAGATGTAGTGAATGCTAAAATTATAAATACCTTCGAAAGTTGTTTAGACGAATATTGTATAAACTCAGGTATACTTTGAGAAAAATGCCAGAAATAAACGTATAAACAACAGCAGTAACGGGGACACAAGAAGGCGGGGAGTTGATGATAGCTTAAAAAAGTACTGAGTGGAATTTCATTTTTTTGTCAAGTTGAATCTTTCTTTTTTATCAGACAACCCAGTCATGGGCCAATCAGACCTCCTGTTGTCAGTCTTTCTCATGTAAGCTCATGTAAACAAGGAATATGGCAAGATGGCTGGAGTGTATGATATTGCGGTTATATTTCTTAAGAAAGGGGATTGGTTAGCTCGGATTTTCATTGTATATATATGGGTCATGGTAAAGTGCCTGAGGATTGGGGAAATGCATATATAGTACTATTGTAAAAGATAAACGTGAATGTTTGAACGACCGAGGAATAAGTTTATTTAGCGTACTTGGTAAGTTGTATGAGAAAGTAGTGATTAGGAGGGTTTTGTTATACACAGAGCATCAAATTGGGGAGGAACAATGTGTTGTCAGGTGTGACAGAGGATGTATGGATCAGGTCTTTGCATCAAAAAATGTTTGTGAGAAAAACTTCAACATAAGGATTTGTATTTGGCATTTATGCATATGGAGAAAGCATATGAGGGGGTTGATGGAGATGCTTTGTGGAAGGTTTTATGAAAATCTGGTGTGGTAGGAATGCCATTAGAAGTATTGAGGAATTGGTTTATGATTGCATGCACAATGCTTCCATGTTCCATCTTTTCTAAGGCTTTGAAACTTTAAGCTGATGTTAGGTGAATCTTCCCATAAAGTTCCTGTAATGTTTAGACAACAATACCCAAAAGACTGCAAAAAGTCTGCAAAAGTTTTTTCAGCACAGAAAGCAACACTACCATAACAAAATATTCATGTGCATATGGAGGTAGACAATATTTACCTGATGCAGAACATTATAATGTTGAGCAATAGAACTACCTCTTGTATTACCAAACTAAATATTTCATATTTCTTGTTTTTCATTGAAGGCATTTCACTATTTAGCAATATTTGTCATTCTGCATTCCATGACACAAGGGTTTTTCTATTGCTAACTTGCAGGGCATGTGTGTGTGTGTGTGTGTCTGTGTCTGTGTGTGTGTACTATTTCATGTGTGGCGGGGTGGCAATGGAATGGATGAAGGCAGCATGTATGAATGAATATGTACATATGTATATATGTATATGTCTGTGTATGTATATGTATGTATACGTTGAAATGTTTAGGTATGTATATGTGTGTGGGCGTTTATGTATATATATGTGTATGTAGGTAGGTTGGGCCAATCTTTCATCCGTTTCCTTGCACTATCTTGCTGATGCGGGAAATGGCGTTTAAGTATAATATAAAAAAAAAAAATTGAGTCATTGTTCTTGGACTCTTCCTGCTTATGGTTACACCATAAGTAAAAAGTCATCATCAGTTGACAAAAGAGAATAGTAATGTTGAGACCATGTGTTCCAAAGGAGAGTCCATCACTTCCTTGCTTCTGATTGTTGTGCAATCTCAAACCTGCAGGAGTCCTGTAAAAGGGGACATGGAGTTATATAAAGGATATATTGATGTAACTGAATCTTTTGTTTTCCTTTAAAAGATTTATCATACAATATCTTTGTTTGCATTTCAGGTTTGATATCAAAGATGAAACAGATGATGTCATTTTCCAGTTAATGCAGAAAGACACTCGAGATCGTAAACAGGATGGCATTCAAAGTCTTGTTATTGGCTTCCATATTATGAAGGTTTGTGATATATGTTTTTGTGATAATGGTTGTACTCATATTCATATATTTAGGAACTGAGTTCTCAACTTTGAGACCTATAAAGAACTTTTATCCTTTCAGATTTAATGAATATCTGGTTCACAAATGAAACAAAAGTATAAAGGTTTTTACTGTGACTTTTCTTTTTTCATTTATTGCAGGTTGAAGAGAATCGAAGATATCGTGTTCACCGTATTCATGACAGTGTTGCAACATCAGATTACATCCGCACAAGAGCTATTTTCCTACGAGAACAGTTGAAACAAGGACGTTACGTTATTATTCCTACGACCTTCAAGCCAGATGAAACCGGAGAGTTTATCTTAAGAATGTTTACATCAAAAGATCCTGATGCTAGGTATGTCTTAATTAATGTTTTTCAATTGGAATGAAGTGAATTAAAAAAATAGCACTGTGAAATTTGCTAACTTTCTAAAGTATGTGTTGAAAATTCTTAAGGCTGTGAAGATCTTTATAAAGAGACTAGAGTGTTGATAATGGGGAATGTGGGACTGAGTGATTGGTCTGATATTTGAGATGGAGCAAGACAGGGATGCATTACATTACCATGGTTGTTTTGTGTTTTTATTGATGATATGGTGTGAAAATTCATAGTTAAGTTTTTGATGCTCCAATAGAAAAGTGCCACAAAAAACTGAAATTCTGGAGTAATGCTAAATATAGATAATGCAATGATACTAATAGAATGAGCTACAGGTTCCAAATGTATAGAGAATGAAAAACTTGAAAAACTGAGAGATTTGAAGGAGAGTACTGAAAAAAGAAGTTTGCTTGCAGTATGCCCAAATCCAAGATCTAAGGTCTTGGGTAAGATTCGTTTCATGATAATTAGGAAAGTGTGTTTAGGTGATTTGGGATGACCTTATATGTAGAACCCCAGCTTTTCTGTCTCAGCATTGACCCTTGCCACAGTACCACCTTACACTGAGCTACTGGAATTAAGTCCCACCTAGTAATCAGAAAGTTCCATAAAGCAACCTTGGATATCTATGAACATTTTTGCAAACTTTTCTTATTTCAAGTGTTAGTGGGAGTTGTTTTATATGGCTGCAGTTCTCCATTTCTTTTGTTACTTTTTTAGTAATTCTGTTTTTTTATACCTAATTTAATTATCTGCTTTAGAGAGGTAGCATTAGGAAGAAGCAATTAATAGCCCTATTTGCACACATCCAGTATCTAGCAGCCATGTATCAGGTACCATAACTGGAACCTACCATACATAACCAAGCTACACAAGCTCCTCCACAGTTTATTGATAGCATCATATGCTCTAGTTCATTCCCCTGACAATAAATTATTTTCCCCTTGTACTGCATTGATCCTATTAATTCCATCCAATGCATACTTCTTACCCTTTTGAATGTTCAGGTTTTGTAATCCCAAAGGCTTCCCTCACTCCATCCTTCCATCTTCTCCATATTCTCCTTCATCCTCTTGATCCCTCATCTTCTGATGAATAGACCTTCTTAGTGTTTCTTTGTTCACCCTCTCTGGATTCCCAAACATTTCAGCACACCATGGCATGTTGGCCTTCCTAGTAAGACTCTGCCAACTGTCATACCCCTCGCTGATACTATTATTCCTTACATGACCTGCTTGCCTCACACCATGTATCTTCCTCAGGCATTTTGTTGAACTCAAGGCCCAAGACTCACAGCCATACAACATGATCGTGACTACTATACTTTTAACCTTTCATTTCATTGAACTGATCCATGTTTGTGGTCAGACATATTATGCTGTTGGAGCCACATTTGTGGCTATATATCTTTGGGTCTTCATTTGAATTTTCAGCTGATGTATTATTCCACATCTTTTTCTGTAAATATCACTAGCAACTTACTAACACGCTGGGCAAACAATCACCCATCACAGTCAGTCATAAATCATCAGTGTTACTGCATCATCAGGGCAGGAAACCAGATTTGTGTGTGGACTACTGAATTCGTTTTCACAATAAAAGAAAAATATCTATTGTATTACTGTGTATATTTTTGATGAAAATAAGGTTATTTTTCCTTATTCATGTAAAAACATGATGTTTCTGTGTAAATGATGCGTAGATAAGTTGATAATGCTTATAGAAAGTAAGAATTTATGTAAACAATATTGTAAGTTTTTTCTTTTCATACAAATTCGCCATTGTCCGTGTTAGTGAGGTAGCGTTAAGAACAGAGGACTGAGCCTTTGAGGGAATATCCTCACTTGGCCCCCTTCTCAGTTCCTTTTTTTGGAAAAGTAGAAAATGAGAGGGGAGGATATCCAGTCTCTCCACTCTCTCCCCTTTTAGTCACCTTCTATGACATGCAGGGAATATGTGGGAAGTATTCTTTCTCCCCTATCCCCAGGGTTAATAATGTAAGTACATGATTCAAAAGGGATGTGTGAAATGAATTTTGCCAACCAGCCTGGTAGCAAGTGGATGTGTTGGTGCTGTTTTCATGCACTGAATTAAGGCTAATCATAAAATCCCCTTGGAAAATGAAAACCTTTTCCACTTTATCAAAATACTTCACACAAGATGCACATCGTACAGATGAACACCCTATCCAAAGGTCACCACATTTTAGATGACACCCTCAAAAACCATACTGTAATTCACCATAATATGTAGATGTATGAAAGATTCAAAATAAAGCCAAATAGTAATCCATATTACATATATGAATCAAGTCATGCTACATAACTTGCAACTCTTAGACACCACATACATCACAATCAGCAGACAGTAGAGACGAAAACATTTACAACAGAGTCATGTAACCCACCCACAACGATCATCTACAAATACCCCAAACATGAATGCACTTAGCTAGCAGGAGCACAGTCATCACTCCATGTGCCCAGTTCCTTTAAGGCAATCCACACCTAAACCCAGAAAATAGTCCCATGAAAGAAAGATGCTGTGAATACGAAGACTATGATGGTGAATGAATTTTACTACGAAATACACCAAACCTAGAGGAGATCTGGTTAAAGAATAAAAAAAAAAATCCAACCTCCGTCTTAAACAGTGCCATCAACAATGACATCTGACTACATTCTACAATAAGCATCACCTCCGACAGTACAAAGCTATCCAATATACAAAAATGATAAATCCAAAACAAAAGTTCTTGAGCCACCATTCAGTTTGTTCACCTTTTTTCAGTTGTTTCTTATTGCAGTAAAATTTTTCACAAGTTTCAGTAGTGGACAGACTGTCAGACAGCAATGACAGCATTCTCATTAATTCCAGAAATATTTACAAGTGTTTCCAACATGGGCAAAAAAACTACTAGCTCCATTTCCTTTGTCCCCATCAGCACAATTCTCTTCCTGAAATACCTGGTCACTTAAACAGAAATTGTTTGATCTAAAGATTACAATGTACAATGAACTCAGTAGCATCAGTAGGTGTTGGAACTGAGGAGACATAGCATCAAAGTCCCATTGACCCATGATTTCAAAACTACTTCATTTTTTAGGAAATGTTGACACATTAGATGTGGGACTTTTATTATCAGCCCACACATGTACACAACCCCTGGGATAGGGGAGAGAGAATTCTACCTCTATATTTCCAGCTTGTTGTAGAAGGCAACAAAAAGGGCTGGAGTGGGAGACTGGAAACCCTACCCCTTCTTGTATTTCAGTTTCTGAAAGATGGAACTGAAGAAAGAGCCTCAAAGGTTCAGGCTTGGATATCTAAAGGTGTAAGGATGTAACAAAGATGAGAATAAAGTAGAGATAGTTAGAATGTTTTAGGAAAGGAACTTGGATGTTCTGGCTCTGTGTGAAACAAAGCTCAAGGGTAAAGGGAAGAATGGTTTAGAAATGTTTTGGGGGTAATATCAGGGGTTGGCATGAGGACAAGATCCAAGGAATAGGTATCATTTCTGCTGAAGCAGGAGTTCTGGAAATGTAAGAAAGAGTATATGGAAATGAGCTCCATACTTGTGTGGGTAAAGATGAGTGGGTTAAGAGAAATGGTGAACATTAGTGCTGAGGCATCTGTCCATGAGAAGGAAGAGGATGAGAGGTAACTGTTTTTGGAGCAGCTGAGCGAGTGTGTCAACTGTTTTGATGCAAGAGATTCAGTGATTTTAAATGAAGTGAGTAATTTGGCAATTGAAGGTATAATTGGGGTATGTGAAGTGAAAATGGTTAACAGCTTGTGGAACTGTGTGCTGAAAAAGGACTGGTGACTGGGAATACTTGGTTTAAAAAATGGGGCATACATAAGTATTAGCAGGCAAGTAGGAAAGATGGTAATAGGGCATAATTGCATAACATACTAATTGATATGTTTGTAAACTACCTCTATTCTCAGATGGGAATTGTTGAGACGGGCAGCTGGTGGAATGTCTGATTATTAGCTTGGGGTAAGAGTGAAGATTTGTTGGGGTTTTCAGAAAAGAGGAAATTATATGAGTGAGAAGAAGATGAAAGTAGATGAACCCAAAAAAGAGGTGCATGTTAAGAAATAAAAGGAGAGATTGGGTGTAGAATGGCATAAGGTGAGGGTAAAAGAAAGCAAGGGGAGTGAAAGAGGAATAGGAGATATTTAGGGAAGCAGTGCTGGCATATTTAAGAGAAGTGTGGCAGGTGGAAGGTGAGAGGCAGTCAGGTGAGAAAGGATGATGAAGATGGTTGGATGATGAAGTTGCTAGTGAAAGAGAAAAGAGTAGTATGTGTGGCAATTACAGGGAAGGAGTGCAAATG
>JAUUDZ010452843.1:0-12553 GCA_032361705.1 Panulirus versicolor
TGTTTTACAAGGTCTTTGTTTGGAGTCAGTATTATATATTTCAAATTACAGTTTATATGTCTAACTTTGAAACCTATCATTTTGCTTTCTTTTTATACAGATAAGTATTACTCTCCATATTTCATGCATTTACTAAATAAAACTGCAAGGGAACTTATTTTGCCTTTAAACAATAGCTTACCATGTACTTTATATTTGTAACCAATACTTTTCCCATCGAAACGCATTGCCTTGCATTTGTCAACATTAAAGCTTATTTGCTATGTCTGTGACCACTCCATTAGTTTGTTTAAATCACTTTGGACCTTTAGGCTGCTTTTCATTGACTGGACTTTATCTCCCAGTTTCGTGTCTTCGAGAAA
Source organism: Panulirus versicolor (assembly GCA_032361705.1). Taxonomy (NCBI): domain Eukaryota; kingdom Metazoa; phylum Arthropoda; class Malacostraca; order Decapoda; family Palinuridae; genus Panulirus; species Panulirus versicolor. The sequence continues at coordinate 363 of JAUUDZ010452843.1, forward strand.
TTTATGACTTACGTAAACGATGAAAAACATGGAACCTAGCACTGCGCCTTGTGATGCATCACCTATTCCATTAAGTCAGCTGGATATTTCCCCATTCATTCCACTCGTGTGTTTCCCGTCAATGAACCAATCGTTATCCACCTGCTGATACGATTTCCAGTGACTTGGGCTTTATAATTTTCCCTAACAATTATTTTCACATGGTCCTTTGCCGAAAGTTCTTTGTATACATGTAAGCACATGAGAGATTTTGGAATTCCAGTTATCTTGATCGACGCAGGATTCTATCAATTTTGCAAAGCATGATCTTTTGTTGTGAAAACTATACTGGGTAATCGGTTTTTGATTTGTCATGTTCCAAAAGAATTAACAAGAGTAGTTCGAGGTACGTTTACCTTCCTTCTCCTTCTCTTTGAAAATTCATTGGTCAACAAAATTCAAAACTTTTTTCTGATCAAATGATGCATTGTAACTTTTATAGACCTATTCCCGATGCAGATTACGAACTTTTAGCCCGTTTCTGTGCAACATTTCATTTTCTTTATGCGGATACATACTTTTTAGTTCAACTGCACCTACACGATGCAACTTTCAATTGCAGAAATTCCGTATTCCTAGGTAGAAGGTATAAAAAGAAGATACTATCTAGAAGGATAAGCTAAATACACTGAGCTTTTAACCTTCTATGACGATCTTCACAAGCTAAAAGCGCTAAGCTTTGGACCTCCAATGATGCTCTGACTCAGGCTCGCCCCTGTAAAACACTCAGCAGTAATCTGCAAGAATTCCTTCATTCCAGAAACCCTGGTACCGATACTCCATCGCGCTGATGTCCTGATGAAAGCACTCTCCTTGTTCGCCAGACACTGCTCCAAGATTCTCCGCAAAAACGTTCGTATATGAGTGGAGGAAAAGCACTTTGAGCGACATCCTACATCCCATAGCAACATAGGATTTCAGAAGTCTTTTCACGCCGCCTTCAAAATCCGAAAATCTAATGTTTCCCAAGAAATTTCCACGTAGCCAACCAAAAGAGTTCCAGGCCTCCAGCTCCAAGTCAAGATGTATGTTGAAATTGTGGTCTTTCAGGAGTTCCTATATCTACGGACTGACGAAAATGCCTTCTTTCAACTTGGTCTCAGTGATCGGAAATTTTTCCACTACATACTCGAATCCTTTCGAGTTTTTCTTGGCTAGTGTTTTCACAAATTGCTTCATGAGACCAAGCTTTATGTGGAAAGGGGAAATAAGTTATGCGAGCGTTCTTCTTGAGCAGACATTTTTTTCTTCTAGATGAGATGCCAAGAGTTCAGATATATCTTTCGGCAGTGCCAAACCTCGGACCAAATCATTTAACTGTCCTTAAGAAAATTTCTTTGATTCGTCATCAAATACAAACTCTGCATCCGTTCCCCTTTCCTCCAATACAGCAGCAGCTTCCTCACCACTTCCAGTGCCGTCCTCCAGTGATAGTGGAATGGGAAGGTTGTCATTACAGTACGGCGAAGTCCAGGCCGGGGTAGACAATTTTATGCATGTTCTTAGCAGAAAACCCAATGACACTGACCATGCAGAAATATCAGTCTGTGACATGAGCCGTCTGCTTCCTCCATAACATGGGAATGCAAAAGACATTGCTTTTTTCTCTTGTTTAGCCAGTCTCTTACTCCATTTGAACAAGCTGTACAGATGACATGCGGTGCCCATTTTCTGTCCTGATCCCCAAGAGGACAGCAAAAGTGCAAATGGTATATCTTCTTGATTTCGTTTGTGATGGTACACTTATGGCACCTCCGTTCTGGTAATTGCCTTGGCAGTGAAGGTCATTAGGGCCAGGCGCAACAATATAGCTGTCATCACATCCTGGAAAGAAGACTCGATACAAGGAAACAGATTGCATTTTCGAAATCAGCGTCCAAAACTATATCAAGTACACCACAAGCCACGTGTGATGAAAATTTGTCGTTGGCCAGTGAAATTGGTGTACATTCTTAAATTTTCGGTCATATGGCACTTTCCATTCTTGAAAAGGTTTAATAGATGTTGTCGGTAGAAAATGCATTTTATCAACTTACATCTTTTAATCTTCTGGGAGCGATGTCGTGGAATCATACGATCTGATTTTTCCAGATATTAACAATTCACAGGTTTGGATATTACGCATGCTTTCCGTACCGTTTTCTGTTTCTAGAGATCCCTTCATCATTAGCTGATTCACTTCACTCACCACTCCGCTACTGTTGTAATAATTCTTCGAATCTTTTTGTAATTTCTTTCTTACATTATTTCTTGACACGTTATCTCGTTAGTCTTCTTGCGCTCATTTCGAGCTACTGCAGAGTTAGGTTGATACAAACATGTGGCGTGACATGTGCCCAATTCTCTCCTCTCTTTCTTTCCTAGTGTAGGTAAATCTATAGTTGAGACTTCAAATTGCAACCCATCTCTGGTATCTCAGGTGCAGTTTTGTTGTTTGACCTCTCCTGTCAGAACTGTATGTATAACCAGGTATGGTGGCTGCACTAGTTATGGATAGTGTAATCTGAGTCTTACACGTTATGAATGTTTATCTTCTGCTTTTATCAGGGCAATTACCATCTGATTTTAACAATCAGATACTCTGCTTTATCAGCAATTAGCATTTATGATTGTCTCGTTAACCTCCAAGTCCCTTTCTCATGCAGATTGAAGTAACTTCTTTCTTGATAGATTGTGGGCAGAAGTGGCCTATCTTTCACTATAACCTAGCCTTATCACGCTACATCATGCGAGGCTGAACTTCGTCAGCCATGACTCCAACTAATGATGTAGCTCATGTACGTCTCTCTGCATGAAACTCTGATCGTTCTTTACTGCCATCATGAGTATTGCATCATCTGCAAACATAGCCAAGAATGTTTCGAGTCTTTTTGTCAAGTCTTTCAAAAAGATTAGGAATAAAAGTAGTCCAGAATCGATCCTTGGGTACACTTCAGTTAATTCCATCCAATCTGAAATGGCACATGACTTGTACTCTTTGTTCCAGTCCACTCCTGTGATTTTCACTCTATTGTAGGAATCTTTCCCTCATGCTTCTCTTTTCGTATCGATTTCCTAAGTAGTTTGGTGTCAAATACCTTACTGCAGTCCAAGAACACACGGTCCACCCATTCCCTCCTTTATGGATATACCATTATTTACCTGATCATTGAAGTCTTACAGACTTGATACACATGATCTCTCACCTCTGAACCCACGCGGCTTCCCATCTAGGTACTTTCTATTTTACAAAGAGTCATCCATCTGCTTTCTGATTATGTTTTCCTGCGCTTTACAAACTTTCTTCTTATGAGACACTGGCCTGTAGTTCGGTGTACTTTCTCTGGCTACTCTTAAAGATAGAGACATTTGCTCTTTTACATTCTTTAAACACTGGTTCTACTTCCAGTGGTTTCCATAACAGGAGCTCAAGTGATCTTTACTATGTGTCTCACACTCAGTAAGTAAATGGAAATATTTCGTTTAGTCCATATGACTTTATATGGCTCAGATCATTCAGTAACCTAGCACTGTTTGTTTGGAAGCGTTTGATTTTTCCATGATCTCTGCGTTCCAACTTAAACGTAAGCGGGGATGCATGAGTTCCGTGGATAATACACTTTGAAGCTCTGCGTTAACATCCTCGTATAGTAATTGATATTCTATACTTCGATCTTTTGATTTCCTCAGTCTGATTATTTGTTTCTTGAGTAATAACTTGTGAAAAGAATTTCTGCTACGATTTCTCATTATCTTTCCTCTTGCACCATATTTTTTCAGTTTCCTCTTCGTTTCATATTCATCTATACTTCTTCCTTCCTCTTTTATACCTATCGTTTTGCTTATTTTTTGTGTCTTCTGTATGTTTTCCAGTGTACATCTCTGTGTTGTTAGAATATGTGATATTTCTTAATGAACAACACCTCTCTTTTCTATCTGTCCCACTCTCCCCTCTTCTTGGCACTCGTACACAGCCAATAATCGCCTCATAGTTTTCAAAGAAATTCATGTCCTGCTCTTCCATGGACTGTGCGTTTGTCTGTGTAATCTGTAAATGTATAAGATGTATAAGAATTTATTTGAGAAAGACTTGGAGAAAGAGAGGGATCTATAAGTGGCACTTATTGATCCGGAGTGAGCGCATGATAGAGTTGTGAAAATTGTCGCACATATATGGCGTGGGAGGAAAGAGTAAGGATAGTGTGTGAGTAGGAAGGGAAGAAAGTAATCTGCCTCAAGGGTATGTGATGTCATCATAGGTGTTAAATCTATCTATGGAATCGGTGATGAAGGAGGTAAATGCTAAGAACAGGGGGCTGGCATGTGAGTCAGTTGCTGTTTGTAGATGCCACGGCGCTGGTGGCAGACTCGAGAGAACACCAGAAGTTTGTGTCCAAGTTTTGAAGAGTGCGTGAATGAAGGAAATTCAAAGATAATGTGACTGAAAGTAAGGTAATTAGCTTTAGCAAGGAGGCAATACAGGTTGATATGAGTTAAGTATGAATATGGAGAACTTGGAGGAAGTGGAACGCTTTAGAGACATATTGAAATGGACATGACAGCAAATATAACTATGGGAGCTAAAGTGGAAGATGGAGCAAAGACAAAATTTTAGTGCATCGAGGAGTGTGGGCGGAAGGAAAAGATAGATGCAATTCATGGTGATGTATAGATATTTCTGTATACAATTACCCAGTGTCACCAATTGATGTAAAAAAATCATTGTAAACAAAACGAGTCTTCAAAATTTCCTTGTCAAAAGAGTTGCAAGTAAACATGATGTACCTTTAACCATGAAAAGGAGACACTATGGAAAGTACTGGTGGGTGTAAACAGACAGGAAACACGTTAGAGAAGACGTTTGTTATCAACCTCTTGAGCAGGACGATACGACCTGTGGGCATATTTATGTGACTTTTTACCCAACCCTTAAAAGACAGGTCAAAAGTCATGCCATTCAACCCAAGGGTCGTAACGTCGTCGTACTCAATTATTGTTACCATTGTTCTCAAGGGTCCCCACCGTCGTGCTCAAGGACTGTTACCGTCGTGCACAAGGTTCTTTCTTTTCTTGCTCAAAAATATTTACCGTTGTCCCCAACTATCGTTATCTTCGTGCTCAACGATCGGGCCAACCTGCTCAAAGATCGTTACAGTTGTGCTCAAGGAGTTTTTACCTTCGTGCTCAAGGGTCATTACCGTCGTATTGATGGGATTAGTCACCTGGTGACCGTCCTATGGTCTGCAGGTTAGTCCTGGCTTTATGCTATACAGCAACTGGAGGCCCCAATATTGCCAGCAACTCACATACCTGCAAACTCGTCTAGTACATGAGGCCGTCATTTCACCCTACGCGCCCAAGGCTATAGCCGTCGCTGGACGAAAGGCTGGCTGGGGCATTTACTTTCTCGGCAACTGGCTCTGAAGTTTACAGTGAACTTGATCTATACCTTATGTTTGGGAAGTGTGGGATACATTCACTTACACTCGCTTCACCTCTCTCTCTCTCTCTCTCTCTCTCTCTCTATCATCTATCTGTCTATCTATCTATATCTATATATCTATTTATCTATCTATATCTGCAGGTAGTAGGTGATAGGCAGCCACCAAACAGGATAGTATATTATCCGTATTACCCGCCTAGTTGTCCGTAGGGTTATAATAGCGGCTGCTTAGTGAACCAGCACTTAGTGGCTGTCAAGTGTCACTTCTTTGGCCCAGGTAGCTTTGTGTCCTCTGTGTCTCACCCTCACGTGGGCAGCTGACATTCAGTCCACAAACCTATCATCTCCCTGTTTCTCACATAACACTAGACAACACGTAGTGCTACTCACTCGACTCGTTCTTCGGAAATCTATATTTCCACTAGTGAGCACTACGCGTTAGTCCTGTGTCCCGGCAAAATCTCGGCATGAAGTACTCTCTCCTCCCAGCCCATTATCTCAAAACAAGGGGAAGAGCACAAGAAGCAAATGTGGATGGGTTGGATCAGGAATTGATTGCTGTTCTCGAGGCGAGGCACCACATGCCTCCTAGCGCAGCAATCCTCAATATGATGTGTACATATGTCCGCAGGTCCTCCCGCCGGGTCATACCAGCAGTGGCTCCACCACCAGACGGGCAGCTGGAAAGAGAAAGTGGTGGATCTCACCCTACATTGCCGTTACCTTAGCATCCGTCCCCCACCTGGCAACAGTGACGCACCTTTTCTCTCCTCATCATCCTCGACGTGCATAGTGTCTCGCACGGTGTGCTATACAAGTATTTGTTAGCAATGTGTTTGTGTTCAATGGTGATGAATAAATGCCTCCTATCCTAGCGGTGGATCTATTATCTGTATCATGTGTTTCGATTCGCTCGTCGATGGTCGCCAGTTGACCCATGACTATTCATTACTCAGCTTGTTTGCTTTAACACCCTTTGCTATAATTCTTTAACCTTGTCATCCTCTCGACCAACGTCTCCCTTCTCCTGCTAATGTGTAGCTTTTCCTTGGCATCGTATAGTTTCGCTGGCTAACGTCAGGCTTCCCTTGCAGGCATGTGGCTTCCCTTGCAGGCGTGTGGCTTCCCCTATCGGTGTCTGGCTTCCCTTACAAAGTCTAGCCTCTCCAGATTAAGTCTTGCCTTCATGAAAACGTTTGATTTCTCCAGCTAGCGTCTGCCCTTCCCTGCCCTGCCATCGTCAAACGTCCCCTGCCAGCCTTTAGCCTGCCCTTTCACCGCCAGATTTACCCTCCCAGCGACTAGCCCAAATGCCAAAGTTTGGTTTCCTGTGTACGCAAACGGCCGTCCTTTCATGGCCTAGCCTACCTACAGCAGCTTGACTTTTGCCTCTCCAGCCACCATCGAACAATCCCTATTAACGTCTGGCCTTCCCTGACAACGCTTGGTTTCCTGTGTTAACGTCAGACCACCTTTGACAACGCCTGGATTCCCATGTCAATGTCTGGCCTCTCTTGATAACACCTGGCCTCCCATGTCAATGTCAGGTCTCCCTTGACAACGCCTGGCATCCCACGTCAACATCAGGCCTTCCTAACAACGCCTGGCTTCCTACATCAACGTCTGGCCTTCTATGATAATGTCTGGCCACCTTTATCAATCAGATATCTTCATCCGTTAGCATTTCCGCCTTCGTTTAGCATTAACCGGACCCATCGGCTTTCCCCCTCCGTGTCAGTCCATTCGATGGTCCTCATTACCTGCCTGAGAGAGCGGAAACGGAGTGAGACACAGTACAGTACAACACAAGGCTGCTCATAGCCAAAGGCTATGACATGATATGATATGATTAATTGCTGGCTCTAAATGGTATTCGCGCTTCCGTACTGGTATTAATACAATGATATTTTTTCCCCCAAGTTATCCCCTGAGGAGCGAATTGATAGGGAAGTGGCCCACTATTGCTACAGCTAAAGGAAGAGTGTTATGTTACCCAAGAGGTTCATGAACCACAGTAAGGAACTTTTATAAGTAAAGCACCAGTTCTTGATAGGTTCGTCGGTCTGTCAGTGAGGGCAATATATGTCCTAGGGCCACCAGGTTAACTCCAGCAGAGTTTCAAGCTGTCGGCTGGCTAGGCTTGTCACAGATTTATCCCAGCGAGGAGAATGATGAATAGCTGCGTGAACTATTAGCCGTCTGTCCGCACTGGGGATCGAACGCTGGTCTGTGGATTAGTAAAAAGCAACATTGTCCACAATGCTACCAGCATCATCAATTTCATTTCATAGAGTCGTTCATGTTGATGGAGATCAGGCTTAACTCCTTGATCTCGAGTCTACGACCCTTAAGATCGACCCTTGAGCACAATGGCACGACCCTTTGTTCCTAGAGGGTCAGGTCAGACGTGTCGTCATCATATTCACGAGTCGTACCTTGTGCTTATGGGTCGTGCCGTCTTGCTCATGGTCGTTCCGTCGTATGTAAGGGTCATTTCATCCTGTTCATTGAGTAAAATAACCCGAGTTCATTCACACATTGAAATATATTTGCTACTAATTCCGTATAATAGGGATAAATTCCGTATGTATTTTAATCATCAAACTCCACAGTTATACTGCAGAAAAAAAAAAAAGGGGATGATCGGTGTTATGGCCATACCTTAGTCTTGTTGTTACATCATCCACTTAGGCTTGTTATGATATCCACTTGTCGTAGATATTTAATCCTTGGTGTTGTTACAACATCGCTTACCATGGACACGCATCCCAGATTTAAGCTTGTAATAGATGATCATCAGAACTAATCACCGAATCCCTTATCATGGGTAAGGGGATTTGCCAAACCAACATTATCAATGTGACTGACGTAATGATATTTCCTTCACTTGTCAACCGGTTTTTATCAATATTATCTTTATGTTCAATTAAGAACTTTGTATGTTTGACAGACTAATCGAAGTCATATTCACTCTCATCATTCTGTGATGCTGACTTGATAAGTTTATCGGTTCTTTCACTGCCATCGACACCAAGCAGGCGATGGGACTCATCCAAGCAAAGCCCACTTGGATATGATGACAACAGAAATAGTATTTACAGAAACATCATTTGTATCGTGTTTATAAGATATGCTTAGAGATATTTAGAGAATACATATGGCTCAGTATTTACTGAAAAAAATGAAATTTATAGAAATTTCTTTGACCAAGAACTACCTGTTAACTTTTTGATTCATGGAAACTTTTCTTGCTTTGATTTAATTTTTTTTGTGTGTGTTTGTGTGTGTGTGTGTGTGTAATTTTCTGAATTACAACCAGATCCAGATGTTTCATACTTTTTTGTGCTTCTGATCTCAAGTGACAGTATTCTTGCATCTGCTCTTCATGGTTAGTAAGTCTCAAAGGAAGGCTGGAAGTGGTGCCGACATGTAAGGTGTAGTGTCGGTGTTTAAGTACAGTGAAACAGAACTAGGACATATACTCGTATAGTAACTGTGATAGCCGTTATGGGAGGTTGCCGTTATGGGGTGATTACCGTTGTGGGATGAATGCCATTGTGGGAAGGCTGCCATTATGCAAAGGTTATCACCACCAGTAAGGTTGTCGGAGCTTCAGCGGTGAACGCAGCGCCACCTGAGTGATGGCTAATGGAGCAGTTCCACGATTTCCCGATGAAACATGAGAGTGCACTTTACAGCTAAATCTTGGATCTAAAACTGAAAGGTAACCTTCAAAATCACAATATCTTAAACCGGATTCCTCTTTAATAGCTTATTGTCTCAAGAAGCTTTGAGGACTGTTGTGGAAAACGGTGACATTTAATCATTTTCCATCGGTCCTTGTCAGCTCTCCCCCATCCAGGCTTTGGTTAGTATCCTAACTCGGAAACCCGTTTGACGGTGCTTTATATACATTTCTTTCAAAGGGAACGGTAATGGCGGACTCAGACTTCGAAGAAATAAAGCGTGATACTCTTGATGCCCAACATTGTCCTAGATATCATAATGATTGCTGGATGTTGTAAAATGATTTGTCAACTGAAAAGCGGAACCTCCATAACAGATCATAATGGCCCAACTGGTTCTAAGGCGACACATCTTGGAATGTTGACTTTCCTTGACGTACAGTATTTCCTGAGAGCCGAAGACCATCCTTCGAAAAAACTTTGATGAGAATATATGTCACAGTCTCCCACACATTCTCTGTCCTCAGGGCTAAGTATAGTAAGTAGGAAGGACCAACTGAATTTGGTGGTCGTATTGGTCCAAACTGCCAGAGATCTTCACTTTTGGTACGACATGATTGGACAGATAAACGAAACGAGTGCATTAGAGGTATTATGGCAGATATCACTTGAGGATCTGCAGGGTGTTATCCTCAACTGGTGTGAATGTACACTTTTCTTACCTAAGTTAGTGATAAGTCCACTCCCCTCGTCATCTAGCAGCGGGACAACTGTTAAGTCAAAGAATTGCAGACCAGATCCATCATAAGTGACAGAAAATACAACATTCGTAAGTTTCTCAGGATCCCTCTCTTCAACAGGTTCTGGTGTTACTTCAGAAATCTTTTTCCAAGAGCTCTTGCAGCTGCAAGGCTACGCTGCTTCTTTAGACTAAGAAGTTCTTCAGTGAGACTGTACTCCCTTTCGTCAAAAGACAATGATACAGCCTCGCCAAAAGTAACTTATTAGTCGGGGATGTCATCACAGGCAGGCTGAGTCTGGTAACACCAATCAAATACTCGTAAATACTTATGTACCTATTTTCGAAGGATTTATTTCTTTATCGTAGGTATACAATTCAGCGGATGTCATACAGCCTTGAGATGATGCCGTATGTCGTACACTAATACAGATATGTCTTGGTGGTGTGGTGTGGTGAAGCTATTGTTGTTGTGGTAGTGTTGGTGTGGTGTCTGTAGGTGATGCAGTTGTGGCGGTGTTGCTGTGTTTGGTGTTGAGGCTGTTGTGGTAGTGATGATGTCACTGTGTGTTGCAGGGAGGCTGTTGTTGTAGTGATGATGTCACTGTGTGTTGGTGAAGCTATTGTGGTGGTGCTGAGGTTGTTGTAGATTCTCATTGATAATTGTATGAGAAGAACATTTAGTAGGATCATATTTCAAACAACAAAGGCATCTCCCTCCGAGCTACTGTACGGGAGCAAATGACCCCAAGCATATACGATTCTAATCTGAGACAACATAACAGAAATATGGCCCAGTGCGAGGAATGTAATGGAGTGAAATATATCCGACGAGTGGTCAGCCTCTTGCTGAGAGGTCAAGTGCTGGATAAACTCTCCTCCCGCCCGAGAGAAAGCAAGAGACTGGGATAAGGTACGACTTATGCAATGGTAATCCGCCGAGCAATATACTGCTCAGATCATATCACGGAGCGTACGGTTAGCTTTCTTTGATTAACTTACGTTTCCCCGCGTACGACTGTGTCCCTTGTGCGCGACGGTGCAACCCTCCAGGATTAGAAAGGCCCTTAAATCCGAGGTACCGTACCGTTGTGCTCTAAAATCAAACCACCTTATCCAGGGGTCAAATTTACAGATACAAATAGAACCTGAATACCATTCATATTGTCACGAATTCCTTGGTCATAAACATTTCCTGTGACTGTCGGATATTCATTTCCCGCACCAGATGTGTCATGTATAAGATCGTGATTTTCTGTGTATATGTTTGACATGTACTGATTCTGGCTGTATTGACCATGAAGCTGTTGATCATCATTACATCTTTACAACACTCATACATCTGCCACTAAGTTAATAGATACAGTTTTACTAAAAATCAATTATAAAGTAGATATTCCTTAAAGTGAAGAAAGATGTTGATATACCAGTGTTAAGGGCTTGACCATAAGTTACGCCTGGTGGGTAAGAAGGATTGGTATATGTGTGACAGGTGAGACAAGGTGGAGGTGAGTGCAATGGCTTGAGTGGGCGGTGATGTTACACTTTTGTTTATTTGTCTGATTGCTGCCAGGCGTTTGTTTTCTCGCAAATTTACTCAGAATATATGTTTTCCTCCATGTTACTTCAGAGCACATTTTCTTTATGAATTCTTTCAAAGCAAACGTTTTCTTCTGTTGCTTCAGAGCATATATTTTTCTCTTAAATTGCTTTAAAGAAAATGGTTAGATTGGAATAAAACACCTGATTTATAGCAAGTAACACTGAAAGCCCGATCTTTTATGGTATTTTTCTGGTTTGGCAAGGGTCGACAAAATAATCACCAAATGTAAGACTACTGGAATTTGATCACTGCTAGTTATTCTCAGGCGTCAAGGAAGTTAATGAAAATTACTTCAGATGAGCTGAAAGTGGTCGAGAAGACGGATGATGATGGAGAGCTTCTCACCCGACAGGGAGGAATAGAAAGCTAATTCTTGAATTAATTTTGTAGGGTGGCTTTTCAGCCCATGGATGAAGGCCACATACGCGTATAATGAAAGGATGTGATCAATCGAACTCTAATAGGGCGAGAGATTGGTTGGAATAAGACTTCCTCTGACGAAAAAAAAAAAAGTCTTTACACAAAGAAGAAATGATGAGCAAGGGTCCGAGGTAGCTTAGAAGCACTCTCTTTTAGGACATGAGGAAGTATGTCGTAAGGGTCTGTTCTGGGACAGAAATAGGAAGTCCTTCTGCGAGGAAAGTATATGAGGGCGCATTAAGTTTAGCAAGTTGAAGCTGTGAGTGGCGGAGAGGACTGGAT
>JAUUDZ010452853.1:0-12553 GCA_032361705.1 Panulirus versicolor
ATTTATTACAGGTGAGCTAAGCTTTACCGTAAGGGTAGAGGCTTATTGTGGGTGAAAATTATTATAGGTGAAAAAAGCTCAGTAGTAAGGTAAGATGTATATTAGAGGCGAGCTAAGCTCAGCATTTAAGGGGAGAAATTTATTACAGGCGAGCTAAGCTCAGCATTAAGGAGAGAGATTTACTACAGGTAAGCTAAGATCACTAGATACTGTAACAGTTTATTACATGTGAGCTTATTCATATAATTGATAAAGTGATGGGTGTTACGAACAGGCTACTTTATAATGCAATCCTTGAAAGTTGAATAAGCATATAATTGATAACGTGATGGGTGTAACGAACAGGCTACTTTATAATGCAATCCTTGAAAGTTGAATAGATTTTTTAGAAATTTATTTTCTGAAGCATATTATAAACTGAATCTGTGCCAAAGGGCCTCCTTACTTTGGCAGGAACATGTGCGTGTACAGTTACTGATACAGTCAGGCAGAGTTTAGGCACAGTTCTGTTTAGATTAACAAAGACTTCATTGCTCTGAAAGATGCCACTCTAGCATGCTAGATACAGTATAAATAGATATTAATGGAAATCTGTTACTGCATTTGTTCAAGAGACACTAAGATCAACCAAGGATTGGACACCATGCGACCACATACCACCCATATGATATCTGAAAAGCACACCAGATACATTCTCAGCCATTTACCACACCATCATCAAACCAGCCCGGTGCTCTTTAAAAGAAGCGCCCTCATTTTGTCTCTGTTGCAGCAGCCTATTCTACAAACTTGGTCATCCCTGTCCTTTGCCAGCGAGCAGGGTGAAGGACCATTATTTGGTAGATTTAATTTTCACAAAATCAATGCACTTCACCCACTCAATGTAAGTGGAAGTAAAGTATATGATAATATAGAGATTTCTCTATGAACCTCATTTATGTACACTCAGGAAATTTTTGAGAACGCTTCCTTGAAACAGAAAGCATCCACTTTGGTGTCAAAATAGGCTTCTTCCCTCACATATTTCTCATTTTTTCCTCACTTTTACAGTCTTAAGTATTTTGCTGTATGTCATACAATGCTCTACTTATGCAACATCAATCTCAGAAAGAAAACTCTTTTTCAGCGACTACTCATCTGCAATCCTGCAGTACGAATGAGTGCAGAAGATGCCATGGCACATGCTTACTTTGCTGATCTCTCCCCATCTATCCGCAACGTATAGAAAATGGTGATCATCTGCTTGATCAGTGAGAATATATGAACAAAGCCTGATCACTTAAATGTTTGTGTGAAATAGTGTTGAAAAGTGTGTGTACAGTGTATGAGAAGGCAATAGATTTATAGAGTTTTCCACTTCTAACCAGTAAGAAAAAGACAGTTTTCTAAAATACATATATTATTCATTATAAGGAAATTTCTGTGATGGGGATTAACCTGTTTTATATGAATTAACCAGTGTAACTTGTTCTCATTAACACAGGTGGTTACAGCTAAGGAGATTTAGGATAGTATGTGAACCTGGTTGTTCACTCAAATGTCTCAGGCCTCATCTTGTAAAATAATCCTCAATGTGCTTTCAGAAATGGAAAAGAAAATTTTTACAGCAAGACACCCTCTCATCCATGTCCCTTTTTTACGCTACGAATGGAGTAGTCTGTAAAAATTTTATAGTTTCTCCCCATTTCATTTTGCTTGTAGCAAGACAGGCATTGGATGTTTAAACCCTATATGTACTGTGAGTGACAGTGAAATCTTCAGGGAATGCAATGACCCGCATTTCTGTCGACAGAGGTGTAGAGTTTACCATATCTCTACCAATTATTTCACTCAAACAGTAAATATTATGTCTGGCGGTATTGTCAGTGGGACGATAAATATGCGCCCATCTTTGTTAAACAAGAGCATCTTTTACAATAGTTTTTCAAAGGATATGGTGGATGGGTTAGTATCATAATTAAGACAGAGGATTATCACAGTCAGTGGAAGAGCAGAGTTGGTGAGCCAATATGGTTACAGTTAATTGATCTTTACTGTTTGCAAATGAGAATTAGCAGCTGGTAGACTAAAGTGTCATCATTGTTAGTTTGAGAATATTTCTGAAAGGAGAGGAGAGCTGGTATCTCATTCTTGCTGTTAAAAAAATAGGTTTTCTTTCAGTATTTTCAGTTAGAAAACAGAGTGTTTACCTTTATATTTCATAAGTTGTTTCTCTACATTTAAAAAATATTAAAGATTTTTTATTGATGATCCCTAAATCTTTGATCATCTAATAAGGCAAATACACTGCCTAGGCTCTAACATTTTCAGAGCTTTGTTTGCAAATGGTTTTGCTGTCACACAACTGAAGAATTTTTAGTTTCACTGCTTTGAAGGATTATCAAAATTCAGCTGCTGCCCTTCTGTCTAAAGTACTGTACCATGTGGCTAAAGATCTGCTTACTTTCCACCAATAGCACTTTTTTGTATGCTGTCCTTTTCAGAAATGTTAAAGTGATTATTAACTAACTGGGCAAGGGAATCAAGAAGGTACGAACAAAAAGGATAATATCAAAAGGAAGAGCAAAGAAAAAAAAAAAGAGGGCGGGGGGTTAAAGGAATATTTAGAAAATCTTCTTGAAATATCCAACATGCCACAAAGTGGGACTACATTTGTGGTACAAAGCAAGAAAGAGATTGAAAAAATTTCATCATATTAGGGGGCATTTTATTTCCCCCACGGTTGTGCTTCCATGGGCTATATGCTTGCCCCTTAGGTATCTTATTTTCACCTTATACTCTGAGTGTAATACTAATCTAGTTCTGTCAGTTGTACCATATTTGCAGGAATTGTACTCTGTTAAATATATGTTTAGCAGTGCAATAGTATCTATGAAGAACATCTGACTGTTGCTGCTTGTTAACCTCGCTAAAAACTGATTTACAGAGAATTAGTTGTCAATACACTTTTACTGCTTTTCATGTATTACTTCAAGATAAGTGCATTGTGTTTTCTCTGTAATTTTTCTGATCAAATCTAATGAAAATCAAAACTGTATTTGGGGAAAAATTAGTAATACAGTTTCCAGTGAAAAATGGTAAATGTTAGGACAAGTTACGACAGAAAAGTATTATGAATTGGGGCTAAATGTTAAGCTGAAACAAGTTGTTGATAATATACCAAATTAATATACTACAATATACACCATGGAATAACAAGATTACCTAAAGGAGGTGAAATTACACTTTCCGGCATACTGCAAGTGTAAATGACTGGTTAGCAAACCCAAAAACTCAATCATCTTTTTATTCATTTACTTATACTTAACCCTAGACAAATTTATACGAAAGAGTCCTGGTGTTACTTAGAAACATTCCAAAGGTTTTTGCAATGCAAAGCTGCAATACTTCCAATAGCAGGGAAGTGTAGACTCACTTGAAACAAGAAGTTCTTTGATGAGACTGTACTCCCAACGATACAGCCCCATCAAAGGCGACTTTTCACTCGTGGTGTAACCTTACAGGCAGAGCCAAATAACAACCCCAATAGTTCAATAACCATAAACATATCTAGCAGCCTTGAAAAAAAAATTATAAATTGAATTTCTGTCAAAATCCTACAAACACTAGCTATGTTGAAGAGATATTTGGGAACTATTAAACCTTCCAAACTGTCCTTAATGACGTCTTTATCTTATTTTGTAACAGCCAAGAAAAATCTATACACAGATATGAAACATAAACTATTGTTTCAGAACACAGTATTATTTCTAGGAAAGTTTGAATGAGGATATATGATTGGCTAAGTAATGAGTAAATACTTATAATACAATATACAGCTCTTCTTCTGTATGAAGAGAGCATACAGCAGTGAATTACTGCAACTGAAGTTGTAGAAATGTTTTGAACTGTTAAATCATCATGAATGTAAGGATTTACAGACTGTACCTATCTATCTATATCTCTGACACCTGTTCCAATTGGAACTCCTTCAAAGGGGTGGCTATGGCAATAGAGTCACCATATCAAGTGAACTCCAGTTCCGCTTCTTAGCCTTTAGTGCCCCACCCTTATAGGCTACTGGCAGAGGGCAACTCTAGTGCAGTGTTTGCCAAAGCTCCTACCTGATGTTCCTGCTGACTACTTCTATCTAATGTTCCTACCAACTATTACCTAATGCTCCAGCCTTAAATGTTCCTACCTAGTACTTCTATCTACTGCTCCTACCATTTTGCCAAAAGGCAGGGCTAACACAATAGTGCTCACCACAGGAAAAACTAAGGTTGTGAAGAATGAGCTGTGTGAGTTAAGTGTTGTCAAGTGTTATGTATGACAAGGAGAGATTGTACATTTGTGGAGATAATGCCAGTGGTCCACATGTTAGTGATGTAGAAAGAAAAAACATCTACCTGGGTCAGAGGAGTGCAATTTGACATCCACTTAAGTGCTGGCTCATTAACCACATCACTTATCCTCCTGATACCCAAGTGCGTAGTATGGACATGGAAAAAAAAAAGCTTCTTATCTTATAGTTACCATCAGACATAGAGAATGCTAAGACTATAAATACCTTCAAAAGTCGTTTTGACAGATATTTTATAAATTCAGGTATACTCTGAAAAATGCCATAAATAAACTGTATAAATGACAGCAGTAATGGGGACAGTAGAAGGCTAATGTGCAGCAACGGAGAGTCAGTGATAGCTTAAAAAACTGCTGAGCAGAATAATGTTTTCTTGCGAAGTTAAACTTTTTTTTACTAGAAAACCCAGTTGTGGGCCAATCAAGCCTCTTGTCTGTCATTCTCGAGTAAACTCACGTAAATTGATGAATTTATTAACTTTGCATATATTCTCTTCACTGATGTCAGGCTTAGCAGTTACAAGAACTAGCCTTGCATATCAAAGTCCTGAAATGAAGTTACAAGAACTAGCCTTGCATGTCAAAGTCCTGAAATGAAGTCTTAGCCAGGGTGATATTTTCATGAAGTGAGAATTTGATATAGGTGCCATTTCACTTACTTGTATGTGGATACTCACAGGCAAATCACAAGAGTTTAAGCACACAGGCTTTTTAGCTTATAAGTAAATTGGTTCATTCAGTGTGGGTGTTTAAGATCTAGGAAAACAGAGATCAGTAATGTATGTGTGTTGACGCAGCTTACAACACAACCTTTACCTTTTATTGAGGAGATCCCCTAGCACATAACCATCTAGGCCAAGGTTCTAAACTAATAAATAGTCGAATCTTAATGAAGATGTCTAATTTATGTTGGCTCTTTTGCTGTGGCCACACCCTTGAGGGAGTTACCGGAGGGAACTGTCATCAGAGATGTAGATAAATGGATAGTACTGGAATTTATAGTAATATTTGTCCTAACTGTAAGTCTCTGTTTTTTCAGATATCACTTGACCGAAATATTTCTTGGAGTACCTGATAGGGAAACTTTAGCCTTAAGATTCTAAACAAATATTTATTAGCAGTTAAAAAAAGGTTTATTTCAATTCTCATAATTTTAAGAATTACAACATACTTTTTCTTTAAAAAACACAATTGGCAGCCAGTTCTGATCATAACTAAAAACAATGACACCTATATTGCCATAACTGAAC
The DNA here is from genome assembly GCA_032361705.1 of Panulirus versicolor. Classification (NCBI taxonomy): domain Eukaryota; kingdom Metazoa; phylum Arthropoda; class Malacostraca; order Decapoda; family Palinuridae; genus Panulirus; species Panulirus versicolor. The sequence goes on from JAUUDZ010452853.1 coordinate 5,592, forward strand.
GACAGTTAACAATGCTTGCTTTAAGAATCTAATTCAGTGGGTCTCTGAAGAGAGGAAATCAAATGGCATAAATATTTTGCCTTATTTCTCAGACATAACTCATCTGCATAAAAACTTTTTTGCAGTGCTCATGTTAATGGGTAACATGCCGAACTGATAAAATAAAAAAGTAGTAATAAAAAGAATATACTTGAGAGTTGAAGAGGGTGTGTTGAAATGGTTTGGACGTTTGACGAGAATGAGTGAGGAGATGTAGAAAAAGAGGATATATGTGTCTGAAGTGGAGGAGACAAGAAGAGGGGATTAACTGGATAGGAGGTGGAAGAAAAAAGTTAATAAATTTTGAGTGCTCGGGACCTAAACATGCAGAAGGATGAAAGGCATGCACAGCAATGATGTGGTACACTGTGGGGTGACGTTCTGTCAATGGACTGAACCAGGGTATCTGGAGCAAGTGGGGAAAACCACGGAAAGGTCTATGGGGCCTGGCTGTGGATAGGGGGCTGTGGTTTCAGTGTATTACACATGTCTACTTGAAAAATGATATGAATGAATGAGGCCTTTTCTTTCTCTGGCACTACCTCGATCATGCAGGACACCAAAAAAAAGTATGGAAAAAAATTACTAATACATTTTGCACTCTATTAAGTTGAATTTCTACAAAAAAGAAAAAAAGGTGGTGAATCTTTTCTCAGAGGAAAAATTGCAGAGTTGTAGAGAAGAGGCATTTATATGCAAATGATGAATCAGAATTTCTCCATTAAATACTATAAATGCTTTAACAGATAGTTTATCAATAACAGTTTTTAGCATTATTTCTAGATAGTTCATTAATTATAGTTTTTCGCATTATTTCCCAATAGTTATTTTTACTGATGCAGAGCAGTTTTTATGAGATGGGGATAAATTATGAAATATTTACTTTCAGTGATGACATGTTGCAAGAGAGACAGGTAAAAAAATACATTGACGGATATATACTGACTTCTGGTGTGCTCTGTTTAATTTAGAAATATATTCAAACAGCTCTCGCAATAAATTTTTTCAGATTTTAATGACTGTCACAGCCATCTCAAGCAATATATAGCATAAGAATTTTACAATTAATTTTGCATCAGTAATGATATATAGAATGTAAGTACATTCATCCCTAGCATTATCATAAAGCATATATACAGTGCCAAATTTTGTCTCCATAACTCAACACATTTGAATGGGTGAAAGTTGACATCCTTTGATTTAATAACAATGTTTTTGAGTGCTTTGATTTATTTGCCTTTTTAACATGCACAATTATTTACAAATATCCTTTTCTTAGAAAAAAAGGTTGTTTTTTTAAGCAATATTTTCTTTCTTCTGTGCAACCCAGCTTATCAAGATAAAGACTCTTCTTTTTCCATCACTATACTTAGAAGGCATCAAGTGCGCCTCAGTTTATAAACTGAAATGAAGAAAGTATTACCTGAAGTTCCTTATTCATTCTCTAAACTATATGAAAACCATCAGGACAAAAAGAATATTTTTGGAAGGTTTTATGTGAATCATCCCATTGAAATTACAGAAAGTTATATGAATTTATGAACACACCACCCAGCTCTGAATCATGGAGATGGTTTAAATGATTCAGATAGTAAATTGGACTTAGTTATAACTAGTATATAATTGATAAGGGATTATAACAGCCACTGACTCTCTTACTTCATCTTAAAACACAGAGAATGCATGGAAAGTGTTCTTTTTGTTTCAAGCAGATTTCTTACAAGTGTTCTGACAATAAAACTAGAGGCTGATGCATCGGATAATCTTAAAATATATCAATCAAACTTTCAAGTGCTCTCACAACTATCATTTCCATAAACGGATATCATGTTCAAAGACAGAAGAGTGAAAATAAATATGGTAAAAAATTATCATACCATGCCCTTGTAATGGGACCTTTACCGCTGATGAGGAAAAATAATAGCAAGTAAAGTATGCAGTATGAGAAGACAGATAAAGGAGGGATTAATTATGCAGTATAATGGGGATCAAACTTTCATGAATGGTGATCTAAAGGAGGTCTATGATGAAGGCTTACAATCACCCAAATCAAGCATTCATAGGATATATAAAATTTAACATTACAAACCAGTCTTTTTTCTTTAAGTGCAATGCAGGTAGTTAACTATAAATGCAAAAATTTGAAAATATACATATATTTACATATAAGAATTGGTTTACTATATTTTGTATCGTCATTTAAATAAAAAAAATAAATGTTAAATTGAACTACTTTGATCAGTTAAGCTACCATCTATCCATTTGTAGAATACGTATTTCAAAGCACTGATTAGGAGAGTACTTGCAACTTGGCCTTTTAAAGGGAGTTTCATATGGCTATGATCTTAAGTCTCATAACATCATGCAAATCTGGAGTGGAAGAGCATAAAAAGTGTATAGTAATGCCATGTTTTGCCATATGTGGACATGTTTGGATTTCTGTAGTGACTGAAAGCTCCTCCTAAATGGCTAGTATGATAAACAGCCAATCAGCTGCAGCTACCTACTTATGTTGGAGGTACATTTTTGTTTCCATAAGAATTTAATCTTTATAAGTGTGTGGTAATGTAATGCAGATCTGATAATTCACTAATTGCTGAACTGTCTATCCAATGAATATGGCTAAAATTTTCAGTTGTTACTTTTTTTGCTGTTCAGTATTTTACATCTTGAATACAGGGGATCCTCGCCGAACAAAATAGTTATACTCGCAGCAACTGTTATGAGAACAGAATGTCACTGTACGAGTAACTGAAACTTATGTTATAAGGGGGTTAAGTTCCAGACAAAAAATTCTCCCAATCTAATTCTCATGTACGGAATTTACCCACAACAGATTACTATACTTTAGTATCAATTAGACTCTCTGATTCAGCAATTATTGCAATTTCACTGGTAAATCAGATGATATTTAATGATTCTTACTGAGACTGATGGTTATGAGGGATTGTGGGAAGTGGTGGTAGAGTGGGAAAGACCTGGAGTGAATGGTCTGTCAAGCATTCCAAAGTAAGTTTATCTTTTTCTATCTATTCAACTTATGTCTCTGACACTTATCCCATCTGGAAACCCCATGAAGGGGGTGGCCACGGCAAAAGTCTCCACTTATCCCTGTCCTTACATGCCTCCCTCGCATACACTATTCCATGCATTCTTCCACCAATTCTCTCCCCTCAGTATTCTTCTGCCTATTTCCCTACGTTACAGGTGGTCTTCCTCTCACATCCACCCCTTTAACTGCACTATCATACAATATCATACAATCTCCTGGTAAACTCCCCTTTTTTCATTCTTTCTGCATGCCCAAACCACCTCAAAGTAGTAGGTTTCAACCACTCAACCACTCCATTATTCATTCCCTTTGCTTTCCCTGCCATACTACATTTCTCATGCAACCCTATATTTCTTTTATCATTCCATCTAATCATACAACATGATCCTCTCAAATATAGCTCATTTTCACACCTTGGATTCTTGACTTCTGTGACTGATTCCATGTCCATGTTTAAGCTGCATAGGTCAGGTTCAGGAGGACTATGCTGTCCCTTAATCCTCTCTTTACTTCCATACTTACACTTCTACCCTTCATTATTCTATGAAGGGACACAATCTCTCTTCTACCCAGCACTGTTGTTTCCCTTATTTCTCCTTCCATATTACCAAACTTACTTGAGACACTCCTAGATATTTAAATTCTCTCACCTATTCCAGTTTTTTTTTTCCATATCCAAAAACACAGTTTAGGACTCTTTCTTCTTTCACTCTATAATGGTGTTGCAAAACCTATACTTTCACTCGTGTTTCCTTGCAAACACCGTTACTTTACTTTTACTTGCATTTTCCTTCAATCAACTATGCTTACACACATCACAGAACACATTTACAACCTTCTGCAACTCCACTCTCAACAAACACATCATCATCCACAAACTGGCTTTCCTCTAGCCACACCTCACCGCCACACTCCATTTCTGCAATCCCTTCCCTAGTTTTGCTTTCATCTCTCTCATCACTCCATCCATATATATATCAAAAAGCCACAGGGACATCACACAGCCCTAGCTCAAACCCACATGTATACCAAAACTTTAGTTCAACTCTCCATCCAATCTTACACATGCATTTGCTTCTCTATAGAAGGCTTTCACATCAACCTAAAGTTGTTCCTCTTTCCCATATTCTCTTAACATATCCCAAAAAGCAATCCACTCGATCCTGTCATATGCTTTCTCCAGATCCATAAAAGCAGCATATAACTTCTTACCTCTAGCTAAATTATTTTCAACACTCAAATTCACCACAACAATCTGATCCACACATCCCCTACCTTTCCTAAAACCCCCTTGCTCTTCACGTGTTCTGCATTCAGTCACTTCTATCACTCTATCAATCAACATTCTTGCATACACTTTTCCTGGAATACTTAACAAACTTAGTCCCCTATAATACTACATACATCCTTAGCACCTTTTCCTTTGAATAAAGGAATAGCAATAGCTTTCATGAAATTCTCAAGCACAACCTGCTGTTTCCATGCAAAATTGCACATGAAGTGCATCCATTATCACCCTTATTACCTCCATTTATGCTGTAGGCCTTTTCACTTGTATCCTCGTCCTTCCATCCTCCATACCAACGCATGTGTCAACTGCTGCCTCACCATCTCCCACATTCATCAATATGTGATATTTTCAGTGTGTGATATCATGTTTTTTGGTGTATTTGGCCACTGTATTACTCATTCTAATATTTTCAAATTAGGTAGATCTCACTTGTGTGGCACATTAAGAATATGAAAACTTGGCAATTATAAGTGGATCGAATCTAATGTTATTCTGCTTCGATATAATTATAAAAGACTTTTTACTAAAAAACCGAACAATATGCTGGAACACTTCATTATTGATTGAAAAAGATCATTAACAAAAATGCAAACTTTCTTTTAAATGTCACTATTGTGCAAACTCCATATCACTCTACAAATTTCTACACTAATGTTCCAATGTCACCATTGCAAAATGTCACTCTGTGAACCATGAATCTGCAGGGATAGCCTGCACTGTGCTTGAAAACTTTTCAGATGTAAAATACGGTTGTTAATATCACTGCATGGGTATATTTCCTAAACAATGACAAAACCATCGCATCAATACTTGATTTTAGTGTACTACGGAATAAGAAAATAGGGTAATTTGCAATGGATTATCGTGCTTCAAATACACCACAAACATTATCAGATATTGTCAAATGAACACTGAGTCCTACAGAACATACTGATCTCCATATTAATGCAGTGATTATAAGTAATTATAGAAAATTGTTGCTGAGGCTTTTTAAAAAATCTCTCAAGCTAATTCCTTATTCCATATAATGATAATAATAATAATAGTAATTTTCAGCACATTATCTTTGCAATTCCCAAGCAGTGATGCAATAAAGTCTGGACTAAAATTTCAGTGAAACTGACTAACTTTGGCTGTATTTTACAGATGGGCAACGAGGTCTAGTATTGTTTTCACACCTCAAAAATAACAACTGGTCTTTGTATAAATATTTATACCAAAGGAATTTTTACTGGGTATGGGAATTTTGTGAACTCTGAATCTGATCTCATTATAATTTAGTCTAACATGAATTGTGGGTTATGTTATAAAATCAACCTCTGACTTTATTTTCAGTATTTAACATATGCAGAACAGAGATGACATATAGGACTTTCTATAATAACCGAAAAGGTTATGAAATGCAGGTATGCATCAGAATCTTATTGCAGGTACTGGAAACACTAATCATTTTGATACTGTGAATGCCTCAGCTAAACACTTTGAATGTGTCATCAATGTATTACAATCTGCATATCTATGTTACAAATAATATTCATTGTTTATGTGATAAAATGAGGTCAGCAAAGAAACACTTAGTACCATCTTTGTATGATGTAAAAGGAAGGTACTGGTGTGGTTTGGCTTTACTTAAATATATTTCATATTTCTCGCCAACTTGTGTTTATTTGCTCTTATTTGCTCGAAGTATGACAGTATTCAAATTTTCTCAAAACAGTCTAGGGTTTAGTAATCCTGACTAAACCCGATTAACTTATTTTTATAATCTAGTCATTCCAAAGCAAACTGTAGGAAGTCTGATGCATTCTGTACTCATTGGAAATTACCAGGAGCTATGCAGTCATCAGACTGGTTCAAGATCAAACCTGGGGTGTCTTAAGACATTTATAACTAAAAAAAAATAATTATATCTCAGAACTTATTCCTGTCTTTTATTACAATTACCTTTTATTATGACGAGGAAAGAATCAAGCCATCTATGAATGACATAAAAAAAGAGCATGACCATTTGTAACAACTATTTGCAAAGTTGCTGATCTAGTTTTGTGTTTAAAGTGTAATGCTCAAACAGCAATCCTTTCATAAGCCAGCTTCCTGCAGTCAAGGAGTCATGTGGCTACAGGACACTTTTAGGGAATGTATACCAATACAGAGGTGTACCCACATGGGTGTATGTAATCTCTTCATTGCACTGGTAATACTGTATAATGAAAATAGAAAAAATGTAGCTATTTTTCTGCAACTGCTTCCAAGTCTCTTGTCGTCCTGATAGGAATTTTTCATTTCCCTTAGCGTAATTTCTGACAAATAAAAGACACTTAGAGAGAAAAAGATACAAAAAGCAATAAACAAGAGCTAATATAAATTGTAGTGGGATTTTGATGATATTTATTTATTTTGCTTTGTCTCTGTCTCCCGCATTTGTGAGGTAGCGCAAGGAAACAGACAAAAGAAAAATGGCCCAACCCACCCCCATACCCATGTATATACATACACGTCCACCCATGCAAATATACATACCTATACATCTCAATGTACACATATATATACACACACAGACATATACATATATACACATGT